>CAXKVI010000002.1:99527783-99774724 GCA_964058755.1 Campiglossa producta | reverse complement strand
TAGCATACAAGTCACTACAGTGTTGTGAGTTCGACTCTCACAATGCCGGGAAGAAAAGTCCTTGAAGAGATGTAACTCCAGTATCATCGAAACATATGTCGGCTTGTCTGGTTCCTGCAGCGCGTAGGTAAATTTTTCTCAAAAAACACATTTTCATACAATCCCGAAAATTGCTTGTTAATACCGTCGGTATTTACAACAATAGACTACAAGTCAAAAAAGCAACAAAGAGTTTAATGTTATAAATGGAAAAATATTCGTGCTTAATAAAGTATGAAAATTCTTTCATAGGTTTCACACCAAGTCCTAAAAATTCGCAAATCTTTCATATAAGTTAGCATTGAAATTAAAAGAAATGTTCTATATGGAAGTATAAATATATGCATAAATGGACACTGAGAAGGGTTTACCTTCAAGCTGGGTAGTGGCCTAAGGTGCTAGACCTTCTAGCATACAAGTCACTACAGTGTTGTGAGTTCGACTCTCACAATGCCGGGAAGAAAAGTCCTTGAAGAGATGTAACTCCAGTATCATCGAAACATATGTCGGCTTGTCTGGTTCCTGCAGCGCGTAGGTAAATTTTTCTCAAAAAACACATTTTCATACAATCCCGAAAATTGCTTGTTAATACCGTCGGTATTTACAACAATAGACTACAAGTCAAAAAAGCAACAAAGAGTTTAATGTTATAAATGGAAAAATATTCGTGCTTAATAAAGTATGAAAATTCTTTCATAGGTTTCACACCAAGTCCTAGAAATTCGCAAATCTTTCATATAAGTTAGCATTGAAATTAAAAGAAATGTTCTATATGGAAGTATAAATATATGCATAAATGGACACTGAGAAGGGTTTACCTTCAAGCTGGGTAGTGGCCTAAGGTGCTAGACCTTCTAGCATACAAGTCACTACAGTGTTGTGAGTTCGACTCTCACAATGCCGGGAAGAAAAGTCCTTGAAGAGATGTAACTCCAGTATCATCGAAACATATGTCGGCTTGTCTGGTTCCTGCAGCGCGTAGGTAAATTTTTCTCAAAAAAACACATTTTCAAAATAAAATAAAATAAAATAAAATAAAATAAAATAAAATAAAATAAAATAAAATAAAATAAAATAAAATAAAATAAAATAAAATAAAATAAAATAAAATAACATAAAATAAAATAAAATAAAATAAAATAAAATAAAATAAAATAAAATAAAACAAAATAAAATAAAATAAAAAAATACAAAAAAAATAAAAATAAATAAATAAAATAAAATAACATAAAATAAAATAAAATAAAACAAAATAAAATAAGATAAAATAAAATAAAATAAAATAAAATAAAATAAAATAAAACAAAATGAAATAAAATGAAAAAAAAAAATACAAAAAAAATTAAAATAAATAAATAAAATAAAATTACATAAAATAAAATAAAATGAAATAAAAAAAATACAAAAAAAAAATAAATAAATAAAATAAAATAACATAAAATAAAATAAAATAAAACAAAATAAAATAAAATAAAATAAAATCAAATAAATGAAAAAAAAAATAAAAATAAAATAAAATAAAATAAAATAAGATAAGGAGTGTAATGGGGTGTGGTTGCTGAGTGGCCGCGCTCAATCCCGACTCTTGCGTCCTCGTTCGTGCACTCTGGGCAACGTTGAGCTACCTAGGCTCGCGGCAGAAAGAGAGGGAGCCCCGGTGGGACCACTCTGACATACTTGGTTTAAGGGCTCACCGGGGTCTTTTTCGCAGCGTCTGTACACCATGAGGTGCGGCTGTAAGCGAGCGTCTGTCTTGAAGCAAGCGGCTCGCTATATAAATGTGCAAAACTTTTCCCTCCCAATCCATGGTGTTATGCGATACCGTGCCCATTGGACGTTTGCAGCCGAAAGGCAAATCGTGGCTGTAGTCGAACGGAGCCTCACTGATACCGGGCCGCCTCAGGGAGTAACTATGGTCCTACCGCGGTATGGGGCTCTGCCGCGGCGGACGACACACTTCCCCTTACACTACCCTTGACCCTAAGCTGGCCTTGTCCGGCGAGGGGTCGTACGAACAAGATGAAGAACACACAAAATACAAAGCAATTGACGACTTCGTTTACTCCGCAGCAGAGAAGAACTATGCTGAAGCAAGCGAAAACACAACGCCGGAGGACAAACTCCGCCTCAAAGTTAACTGGGAGGCCGACAGCGATGGAAACTACGGGTCAGTCATCCCCCAAACTGCTATCAAGTAAGAGTGACTTGATGGGAGCAAGCAGCAGTGCGGCTGCCTACGCAGTCAAGCAGAAAACGGCGGAAGCTAAACTTCCATCAAGCGCTGGTACGAAACCCAATCTCTTCACATCTGGGGCAATGGTCTCACGACCTGGTTTCAGAGTTTCGAAAGAGAAGGACGACGCCGCAAAGGGAGAGACCGCGATGGCAACTACGAGTCTGAATCCCCCCCAAGAGGCATCTCCCCGACGCTTTGCGTACTGGGATAAAAGAAAGGCCGCAAGGATCCTTAAAAAATATGAGGGAGCATCGCAGGTGAAGCTGTCGCCGGAAGAAAGGAAGATGGTGGAGGAAGCGAAAGCTCTGATACCAAAATTTCCAGAGGCCCTATGTGCCTAAGAGTGTGAACGGTAATCCCTTCAAACGCCAGAGATCGGACAGAGAGGTAAACCCCCATCCGAAGCGGCATCAGTTCAACCCCGTAGTGGGAAAACTCAGCTTTGCTGAAGTAACCAAGGACAGAATCCTTATAGGTTTCATTGACCGAGGTAACGACCGTTGGTCCATCCCCAAAGAGCGGTGGTTGTATGTCCGGAATGAAATGGGCAGGGCCCTCCTCGACTTAATGCGTGAGTCTCCGGGTAGTCCGCCGCGAGGTACTGACGCGGGCTGGCACCAAGGTCAGATCAAAATATTCGCGTGCGAGGATGCAAGAACTGTCGCACTGTATAAGGCAGCAGTTGCAAGACTGGGTGAAGTCTACCCAGGAGCAAGACTAGATGTCGTCGACTGGAAGGACATTCCTGCTCGGCCAAGGGCAAGGGCATGGATTCCTGCCGTCCCTGCAGAACCCGAGAATATTCTTGAGTGCTGCAGGTCTGGAATCCGTCTCTCCCGACGCAGGATTGGGGCGTCAATCTGGTCGATGATGTGGTTGGGCCCAATAGACAGGTGGTTATCACTCTGAATAAGGAGGCGCTCGAGCCCCTTAAACGGTGCAACGGACGAGTGCATTACGGCTTGGGTCAGATCGTGATCCACGTATATCGTGGCGATGCACAGCGGGCTGCTATTCCGGACGCTCCGGAGGACTCGGAGATCGAGGCATCGGAAGGGGAAGCAGAGGAGTCCGACGCGGAAAGTATGTTATCCGCCACGTCAAATTGCGATGGTGCTGCGAACAACTCGGCGATAGAAGAAAGCCTGCTTGACGAAGAAGGCCTCGACGTCACGATCGTGGCTAAACCTGAGCACACCAACGTTGATGCTGCTTCAGACAGCAGGGTTCCCGCCACGCCAAATCGTGCAAGTGCTCTGAACAACTCCTCGTTGAGAGACAGCCCCCGGAACAGGCCAGACCTCGACGACACGCTGGCGGCAGGGAAGTCTGAGCTCTCTCATGTTGGTGGTGCTTCAGATAAATCTGCACAAATCTAAAGCAGCCTCGGCTGTTTTAAGCAGTCGTCTTTCTAAAGGCGACGTAGACGTGGTCCTTATCCAAGAGCCCTGGGTCAATAGCTCTAGGATCTGTGGATTGGGGACTAAGGGGTACAAGCTCATCCAAGCCAATGATGAGGGCAAGGTCAGAACCTGTATTTTGGTAAAGTCTGAGCTAAACACCTTTCTATTACCCAACTACTCAAATGGTGACGTTACAGCTGCCAGCTTAACAGTCGGCAGCACCAGCCTAACGATGGCGTCGGTCTATATGCCCTATAACGCCGAAGAACCTCCTCCACAAAAGGAGGTGAAAGATCTGGTGGATAATTTCTGTACGGGCCATCTTATTATTGGAGCTGACGCTAATGCTCATCACGTCCAGTGGGGAAGCTCCGATATTAACGCTAGGGGCGAGTCTCTGTTTGACTACCTACTAACAACTAACCTGGTGGTTTGTAACGTGGGTAACGAGCCTACTTTTATAAGTAAAGCTCGTAGGGAGGTTATAGACCTCCCTGTTTGTAGCGAAGGCGCTTATGAGTGGGTCAGAAAATGGCGTGTTCTTGATGAGCATTCATTTTCTGACCATCGGTACATAGAAATTGTGTTAGACTTTATTGTTGAGCAGCCAGTTATGAAACGAAATCCACGCAACACTAACTGGCAGCTACATAACCAAATATTAGCTAGCGACCTACCAGTATTACCTCCACAAGCCCCCTCATCAGTGGGAGAAGTGGATGATCTGGTAACGACCTTTACAACGGCGCTCTCAAATGCCCGAGACCAGCTTGTCCAGTACCAAAACCACGCGGCAAACATAGACCCCACTGGTGGACTTACGACCTGGATTCGTTCCGTATATCATGCAGGAAGCAATTTAACAAGGCCAAGAGCATCGGCACGGAGCCTGAATGGCTCGAATATAAAGCTAAACTGAGGGCCTATAAAAAGGCTCTAAGGCAAGCGAAGAGAACTTCGTGGAGAAATGTCTGCACCGGGGTCGAAAATGTCGATGATACAGCGAGACTTAGACGAGTGCTATCAAAAACTCAAACAGCCATTAGCTATTTACGGAAGCCTGACGGATCTTGGACCAGCACGGAAGGGGAAACCCTGGAGCTGCTCCTGAACACACACTTTCCGGGGAACTTGTATGATGCACCTGTAGCATCTGCAACAAACCTGGCGGTAAACATACCCATTACGGAGGAAAGGGTAAGGTGGGCAATCAAAAGCTTTGAGCCGTTCAAGGCAGCTGGGCCAGACGGGATTTTCCCCGCACAACTCATAAACACGCTGGAAATATCAGCTAAATGGCTGGTAGTTCTCTATTCAGCCTGCCTGGCTCTTAATTACATTCCGTGCTCCTGGAGAAGCGCCACGGTAGTCTTTATTCCAAAAGCTGGGAAGGCCTCACACTATGAGCCTAAAGACTACAGACCGATCAGTCTCTCGTCTTTTGCACTTAAAACCTACGAGAGGATAATTAGCGATTATCTCTCCTCTACTACTGATAGCAACCTTATTTCTAGCTATCAACATGCATACACCAAAGCTAAATCAACGGAAACTGCGCTCCACAGCCTAGTCTCTATTGTTGAAAAATCATTGCATGAAAAGGAGTACTGTCCTTGTGGCCTTTCTGGACATCGAAGGGGCTTTCAACAATATAAGGCCGGAGGCTATTAACACTGCTTTAACAAACCTGGGCATAAATAGGTCTCTTATTGGACTAATTGATCAACTACTAAAGGGAAGGAAAATAGTTTCTTCACTGGGAACAGTTGATCTTTCACACAGAGCCAAAAATGCCTAATAAAATTAATAAGATTGTCTTTATGAACGGTTTTCAGGCTCAGGGGTAGTCAAGACGGCGGAAACGAAAAAAAAACCATACGCAAATCTATTTGGTTTAATGAGGAAATTCTTATTGATATTATCAAGTGCAATTTCTTCTTTTTTCTTTGCGATTTCTTTTTATATGTGTTATTAATAAGAAAATCTTCTCGAAATTTCTGTCAAAATATTGAAAAAAAGCTGAAAGAGAAAAACTTCTTATTTTAATAAGATGATCTTAGGGTTCCTAACAATAAGATTTGACTTATTAATGTTTTCAAAGGAAAATCTTGCAGAAAACGGACTGATTTCTTAGGGTTCTTTTTAATAAGATGATCTTAGGGTTCCTAACAAGAAGATCTGACTTATTAACTGATTTCTGTATAATTGTAGGTATTAATAAGATGATCTTAGGGTTCCTAACAAGAAGATCTGACTTATTAACTGATTTCCGCATAGTTGTATGTGTTAATAAGACGATCTTAGGGTTCCTAACAAGAAGATCTGACTTATTAACTGATTTCCGCATAATTGTATGTGTTAATAAGACGATCTTAGGGTTCCTAACAAGAAGATCTGACTTATTAACTGATTTCCGCATAATTGTATGTGTTAATAAGACGATCTTAGGGTTCCTAACAAGAAGATTTGACTTATTAATGTTTTCAAAGGGAAAACATATTTCCGCATAATTGTATGTGTTAATAAGACGATCTTAGGGTTCCTAACAAGAAGATTTGACTTATTAATGTTTTCAAAGGGAAAACATATTTCCGCATAATTGTATGTGTTAATAAGACGATCTTAGGGTTCCTAACAAGAAGATTTGACTTATTAACAGATTTCCGCATAATTGTATGTGTTAATAAGACGATCTTAGGGTTCCTAACAAGAATATTTGACTTATTAATGTTTTCAAAGGGAAAACATATTTCCGCATAATTGTATGTGTTAATAAGACGATCTTAGGGTTCCTAACAAGAAGATTTGACTTATTAATATTTTCAAAGGGAAATCTTGCATCATCATCAGCAGACATTATGTGGAACAATTATACGCTGAGAAGCAGAAGTACCCGATGGCTCGATGGTAAGCACCTGTGTTCAGCATTCAATATGTGGTTAGTTCGATTCGCGGTGGAGGCAATATGGCAAGTGTGGAAGGCAATGTAAGGAAGAGTGCCGTTGAAGGAAATATAAAAAGGCAACATAAGAAGGTAAAGGCAATACAAGAGAAATCTAAAACTGAATCGTAACTGATAATCTGAAGTTCTTGAAGACAATATAAGAACTCTGAAATATAATTTTTATTTTCTTCTCAATAATCTGTGATTTCATTTTGAAAACATTAATAAGTCGAATCTTCTTGTTAGGAACCCTAAGAAATCAGTTCGTTTTCTGCAAGATTTCCCTTTGAAAACATTAATAAGTCAAATCTTATTAACACATACAATTATGCGGAAATCTGTTAATAAGTCAAATCTTCTTGTTAGGAACCCTAAGATCGTCTTATTAACACATACAATTACGCGAAAATATGTTTTCCCTTTGAAAACATTAATAAGTCGAATCTTCTGGTTAGGAACCCTAAGAAATCAGTACGTTTTTTGCAAGATTTCTCTTTGTAAAGATTAATAAGATTTTCTCTTCAAAAATAAAAAGAACTTCTTCTTGAAGAAAATCTATAGAGATATCATATGACTTTTGTTCTATTTTATTAGGCAGTGTTGGCTCTGTGCACACTATGTCACAAGAGGAACGCCTCAGGGTGGTGTTCTCTCCCCGCTCCTATGGAACCTCACCGTAAACTCGCTGCTACGAGACACAAGGTGGGGGGGCGGGAAGATAGTGGTATATGCAGACGATTTAGCTATTGCATATAGGGGCAAATTCCCACAAACCCTGTGTGACTTGATGCAAGTAGCACTGCAAGAAGTTTCTTCATGGTCCTCTCGCTGCGGACTTAGCATCAACCCGGGAAAGGTGGAGCTTGTCCTTTATACCAGGCGGTACAAGATACCACCGTTGAACCTACCAGAACTAGATGGCATGCGCCTGAACTTAGCTGACAAAGCCAAATTCCTAGGCACAGTTCTAGATAGAAAGCTTAACTGGAAGGAGAATGTCATCCAGCGCCAAAGGAAAGCGAGCATTGCACTTTACACGTGTAAAAGAGCCATTGGCAAAAAATGGGGGCTCAGCCCCAAAATTTGCAGATGGATCTACACTGCGATAATCCAGCCAATTATGCTGTACGGAGTCGTGGTATGGTGGCCTGCGCTAAGAAAGGCAACAAACCTAAATCTGTTAGGGAAAGTCCACAGATCGAGCATGATCTGTATAAGCGGGGCGTTAAGAACAACGCCCAATGAAGCTCTCCAGGCCCATGGCTCAATAATTACTGGTTGTATTGACAGCTGTGGCTAACGGTTCTTTCATGCTTTGTTGATTTTTTATCACTCAAACTATCACCCTTTTTGTTTTCTTGTTTACATTCTTTGCAAACTTCGTGGAAAAGCTACGGAATTCGTTTGCGTGTTTTAATGAGTTTTAGTTAATTTTTTTAGAAAAATATAGTTGTGAAAAGAAATTTTGTGAGTTCTTTGTGATAATCTCTTTAGAAAATGTGGAAAAACAAGTAAAAAGCCAGGAAAAATAAGTATATCGTTTGCTCACGTGTTTTTATGCGTTTGTTGTTTTGCCACTTCTTTTGACACAAAAATTCGGGCCAAAACGGTAATTTCGTATTCTGTTTTGGGCTGCGATTACCATTCAATTATTTTGCCACGTCCAGGCCATTCTTGGCTTTTTGCCACTCGATCTTGAAGGGTAACGGGCAGCAGCAGCATCGGCTGTGCGTCTAAGGGAAACGTCCGTCTGGGGCGCAAGCACTATTGGACACTCCTGTATTCGGCACAGCCGAAGACAGGTTTCCTTACTTGTTTATTTTTATTTTTCTCTATCTTTTTATTTTTCTCTATCCCTGCATCTTAAATTCTCAATCTTCCGTCAACCAATTATTTATTAATGTTTAATTTAGCTTATATCTACTTTACTCGGCTGATGAGATTTTCTCTGTAGCCGAGCAGTTTTAGATCTCGACGATTAACAAACCAATGCCTTTCAACGGCTCGGCAACATTTATGAATCCGCGCGTTATGCGGATGCGCCCCTCGTGCCGCTTGGGCGGGATATGGTGCGTAATCCGTCTGGGAATAATAATAATAATAGTATTGATTTTGTGGAGAATTTAATAAGCAATCGAATGCTATTATTTAGAACTAAAAATGTTGTGGGTAACACTGTGCAGTTGCAATGTTAAAAATGCAATTTTTATAATAAAGTTAAAAAAATTGCCAGATGCAAAAAAATTACTAAGAAGCGCAAAGCCTGATTCATTAGCTTTCAAACGAGCTCAAGTTGAAGTTTGTAGCATTAGTACAAGTCCAGATATGATGGATTGAGTAGGTACATGCTTTCATTACTTCAAGAAAAATTCCAAACTTTGGCAGGTGATATCTGCGAAGAAAATCGAAAAAAAGGCAAAACAAAAAATACTTGTCTAACCAATTTATTTGAACAAAATCCGTGGCATGACGGTTGATTTTTACAAAATTTGGATCACTTGAAAAAGAAACGCTCATATCGATATTCATAATCGAGCAAATTATTTCAAAATCAACAAGTGTTTTTGATGCCAATTCCATACGAATATTGCTGTGGGTTTTATGTATCAACTTTTCGACTGCTTTGGTGTAGAGAATCGATTTGATAAATGTGGCTGTAACATGTGTTTAAGATAAATTTTGTTTGAAATTGATTCAGCTTTAAAGCGACATAAAAACCATCTACACCTTTTTCAGTTTATATTCAGAAAGTTACAATTTATATTCAGAAAATTACAATTGAAATTCAGAATTTACAATTGATATTCAGAAAATTCTAATTAATATTCAGAAATTTCCTTTGATATTCAGAAAATTACAATTGATATTCAGAAAATTTAAATTGATATTCAGAAATCCAAATTTATATGAAAAAATTTTATATGCGGAGTACAAAGAGATTTTCTAAATATGAATTGTAACTTTCTGAATATCAATTGTAATTTTCTGATTTTTAATTTTCTGAGTATCAAATGGAACTTTCTAAATATTAATTGTATTTTTCTGAATATCAAATGGAAATTCTGAATATGAATTATAATTTTCTGAATATGAAATGGAAATTCTGAATATTAATTGAAATTTTATGAATATCAATTGTACATTCTGAATATCAAGTTTAACTTTCTGAATATAAACTGAAAAAGGTGTAGACTAAATCTGCTATTAGCTCTTAAACTGATTGAAACCCATTAATGGCGGACTTTTGGAGCTATCGAAGATCTTTTATGCGGTGAATAGCGGGGTTCGACAGGAAAGACAAAGCTAGAGATTTTTCGAAAAATACAAAAATGGTGTTTTCTCACCTTTTTAAAAACGAAAATCCGAAATCTCAAAATCTATAGCGAATTTTTGATTTTTCTCTTCAGAATCGGAATCTGCACTTTTTTCACGTAATAAATGTGTACCAAGTTTACCGCTATCAACCTTTTTATATAATCTGCTGCACCCTGAATGCATATGGTTTTTAAAATTTTCAAATGCAACGTGCAAGTTCTAAAAGTTATCCGCTTCGAGTGAAATTTTACACAGCTTATCTTAAAGAACAGCGTAATCGTTACCTTAATTCACAAAGGCCCTAACTGATGAAAAATTTTTACAGGAGAAGCAAAAAAGAAAAATTTGTTTACATTGAACGCATATCTCCGTGATTACTGTTAGTAACTCCTTAAAATTTGTAGCGAGTGTGTATTTTACTAAAAAAAACTAATGGCGGCGATATACCAACAGGTTATCATAACCTCTAACGGGATTTTTGCCGAGCTTCACTTTCCAACTTGTGGTGTGTTGCTTTTGAGTTTTTCCTACAAGTTGGCGGGACCTACAGTTGTTTGCCGACTCCGAACGGCAAACTACTGCCGAGGGTCGACCCCGTTTAGAAAAATTGTTTTTCTAAATAATTTTTGATGTTACTTTTGCCGGGCATCGAACCGCCACGACTTGTTGTAGAAGGTCGAACACTTAACCGCTACACCACGGCGGTCGGTGTATTTTACTAAATATGTGAAAAGTCATTTTCGAAAAATGGGTCAGTTAGGGCCTTTGTGAATTAACCCTAGAACACACACCCGGGTACAAATGTATCCACTTTCAACTTTGAAGTGTTGTAACTTTTGAACCGCTATACCTCTATACCGCTAAATATAGGAAGATTATTTATTTATGAGTTCAAATTCAAAATTTGAACCAGATCGGACCATTGGTTCAGGAGCTACAGCCTTCCAAACACATTATATACGTAAACACACACCCGGGATACGTTTGTACCCCAATAGTAAAAATCCTCATAATAATAAAAAAAAACATTTTTTATATTATTTTTTTATTTGAAAAATTAAAAATATTCATTTCACACATTAGATTATTGACTTTTATTATAAAAATTATAAAAATAGCAAACAGAGCAATTTGTTGATGTGACCGAATGTTCAAGACACATTGGCTTCTTACATTTGGCGCACAGCTTTCTGGTTTTTCTACGGCGTTTTTCCTCTTGTGCGTAACATAAATAGCAAGATCCGCAAACAGGTTTGGGCGTGCGCGCTGCGGCAGATGTTGATGCTGCTGTTGCCACCATTGATTCCACCGGTCGGTTGAAATATGCTTCAATAGCAATTTTAGTCGAAAAATTTCGCGTCACTTGACGATTTATGGCTCTGCCTTCAATAATAGGCATAAACAATGCTTCAGCCAAGCTGCGCAGGATCAGCTTATTCGATCAACACCACCTTTGGTACGATTATAATATTCAATTATTTCAGGTTTCCCACTGTCAGCTATTTCAGCATCATTATGCATGGTCGAAAGCAAAATTACTGCTTTATTTTTTTTGGGAACATGAGAGCACATTGTCACATTATTTTTGAAGCCAAATGTCGTTGAACCAATTGTCCTGTTTTTGTTCGGCTTCATTTCTTGAGGAATATATGATTTGTTTTTGCGCAAAGTTCCAACGATCGTGAGTTTCCAGGTGAGAAGCAGTTCTGCAACTGGCAAGGTCGTAAACAAATTGTCCATTGTAATGTTTCGGCCACTTCCTTGGTATTTGGCAGACAAATCCTTCACCACTCGTTCGCCTTGGTTCGTTTCCCTACCAGTTTCTGCTTGGCCAGTACATATTTGTCCATGCAGTGGATATGCATTTGTGGCATCGCAAATCCACCAAACCTTGATACCATATTTAGCAGGTTTTGACGGTATGTACTGCGTAAACCGTGTGCGTCCACGGTAAGGAAATAATTGTTCATCAATCGTCAAGCATGAGCTGGGCTTGTAATGTGCAGCAAGATTATTGTTCATCATCGTCCACAACTCACTGATCGGTGCTGCTTTATCAGTTAGTAAGCGTGTTGCACGAGTGTTTTTATCGTCAAATCTTAGGAACCGCAATATCGAACAGAAACGGTTGACTCCCATTGTGGCGCGATATAAAGGATAGTTTTTGACGCTCCATAAATCTCGTACATGTTCTCCATTGCTATGGTTCGCACCAGTCATACTAAGTATGCCAAAAAATGCATACAGCTCTGTTATTGACACAGGCGTCCATGACTTAGGAGTTGTGTTTGGATGCGCATTGTTGTAAGCATCACACTAGCAGGTAATTCATTATTTTCTTCTACTTCTTCTTCTTCATCATCCTCATAGTCCGAATAATCAGGTAATACTTCTGCGGCACTTTGCGAATCTTCAGCATCGTCATCATCAATTTCAATGTCATTGATTTGAATTTCTTCTTCATCTTCTGAGTCAAAATCATAGGGAGCGTCATCGTCACAAATTTCATCAAATAAAGATTGTATATATGATTCTCGCTGTTCCTCAGTTAGCCTGCATAATAAAAAAAATTAGTATATGTTTACATTGTTGCTTATTTTAAATTTTTTACCTTCTATATGCTGCACTTGATAAATATTCGTTTCTTCTTGAAGCCATTTCGTATCCAGTTATTTATAGTTTCAGTTATATTTATTTTCACTTATATTTTCACTTCTTACACTTTTGATCACCAAAACAATAATGAAAATATCAACAGGCAGCATTTATAACAACACCTGGTCTAAAAACAACCCTTGCAGCTGCATATAAAATACAAAACCCAGTTATACCAGTGTATTTGCTACCTACGTACCCATACCTTGCGCGACCTTTTTGCACATATCTTTTGAACCAGGTAGTATATTTCAATGAAATAAAGACCAAATTCGTTGTTACTCTACAAGTATATTATTATAAATTATATTATTTTGTTTTGCATTTATCAGGACAACAACAAAAACAAAAAAAAACAAAAATCCACTGTTGCATGTCCTGACTTTATTTGCCCATATCGCTGGAACCAGTAGGAATATTCGAATGAAACAATGATGACAAAATACTTGTTATATATTAAAATATACATTTAAAAAAAAAATCATAGAAATCGGTTGAATAAGCATTAAAAAAACCGCAAAATAAGGTCCTGGGTACAAACGTATCCCGGGTGTGTCTTTTCGTGGTATTTTCTGGGTGTGTGTTCTAGGGTTAAGGTAACGATATATTTGTCTAAAACGGCGAAACAACATTCAGTTAACTCCCTCACTTTTTGCTAACCAGAAGCAGGTTAGGTTAGGTTCAAGTGCTTGCCGCAAAGGCACACCTAGGCCAGTATTAAAAGGCCTGTTGTGATACCACCAACACTAGGAAAGTCAGTTCCGGGAGCTTGCCATATGGAAAATCCCGGTATTAACGGGATTCTCCACATAGCAGAATCCCGGGACTGACGTTCCTATACAGACACCGTTACTCCTCCTCGAACCATTTAGATGACTTGATGAAGGCCATCAGGCCCTTTATGCCCAGCTCCGTGACCTGGCGTAGACTAAACCGGAAGGGAACTCCCAAAAAGCGCATTCTCGCGCCACTTAAAGCCGGGCAGTTGCAGATGAGGTGCTCCACCGTTTCCTCCTGCTCATCATCCTTACACCTCCTACAGCATCGTCGGTAGGGCACACCTAGTCTTTCTGCGTGCCTACCAATGAGGCAGTGCCCAGTTAATGCGCCTATTAATATGGAGATTTCTCTTCTCCTTAGGGCATAAATTTGTCTTGATCTTTTATGATCCCATTTCGGCTAGGTTTCTTTGGATATCCGGCATCCTGGAGATTGCAGCCATCTTTCGCTGGCTTGGCGGAGTGTGTACTCCTTCAGCATAAGCTCGCATGTGGCAAACGGCATACCTAGGCGCTCTTTATCCCGAAGAACCTGCTTGGTCGTGCCCTGCCTCGCAAGTTCGTCTGCCCTACAATTTCCCTCAATGTCCCTATACCCCGGGACCCATGTGAGGTTCAGCGGTTCTGTTGGGCCATCTCTTGTAGAGATCGACGACAGCTGAGCGTCAGTTCAGAGTTGAACGAGTAAGAGCCAAGGGATTTGATGGCCGCCTGGCTGTCGCTGAATATAAAAATGTCCTGTCTGATAGTGTGTTGGCCTATCCAAGCCGCGGCGTCCATGATTGCTGAAACTTCTGCCTTGAAGACACTGCAGTGATCAGGTAGTCTGAAGGAGAGCTCAAGGTTCAGATCCTTTGAATAAACCCCTCCTCCAACTCTGCCGTCTAACTTCGAGCCATCAGTATAAATGGAAGTGCCGCCATGAGTGGCGGGACTCCGATCCATGCTCTCCCATTCTTCCCTGCTGGGAATGTTGATTTTAAAACCGCTGGCGCTGAAGAACATTCTCCTTCCAGGTTAGTTTCCTATCCAGAACTGTGCCCAAGAACTTGGAATTTGCCCCTATATTCTATAGCTAAGTCGTCTGCATATGCCACTATCTTAACGCCCCCCAGCTTGTGTCACGCAGCATCGAGTTGACAGTGAGGTTCCATAGAAGCGGGGAGAGAGCACCACCCTGAGGCGTTCCCCTTGTGACATAGCGTGATAAGTCAACCAAGCCCAGTGATGAAACTATTCGTCTACCCCTTAGTAGTTGATCAATAAGTCCAATAAGAGACCTGCTTATGCCCAGACTTGTTAAAGCGGTGTTTATAGCATCAGGGCTTATGTTGTTGAAGGCTCCTTCAATATCTAAAAAGGCCACGAGACAGTACTCCTTTTCATACAGCGATTTTTCAATAACTGAAACTAGGCTGTGAAGCGCAGTTTCTGTAGATTTCCCTTTGTGGTATGCATGCTGATAGCTACAGATCAGGTTGCTATCAATAGTAGAGGAGAGGTAGTCATTTATTATCCTCTCGAAGGTTTTGAGCACAAAGGATGAGAGACTGATCGGCCTATAGTCCTTGGGCTCGTAATGAGACGCCTTCCCCGCCTTAGGAATAAACACTACCGTGGCACTTCTCCAGGAGCACGGAATGTAGCTAAGAGCCAGGCAGGCTATATAGAGAAATACCAGCCATTTGGCTGATGTCTCCAGCGTGTTTATGAGTTGTGCGGGAATAATCCCGTCTGGCCCGGCAGCCATGAACGGTTCGAAGCCTTTAACCTCCCACCTAACCTTTTCCTCCGTGATGGGTATGTATACAGCCAGGTTTGTTGTAGGTGCTAAGGGTTCCTCATGCAAGTTCCCTGGGAAGTGCGTATTCAAGAGCAGCTCTAGGGTTTCCCTCTCCGTCTGATCCAGGATCCGTCAGGTTTTCGCAAATAGCTTGTGGCTGTTTGAGTTTTTGAGAGCACTCTTCTAAGTCTCGCTGTATCGTCGACAATTTCGACCCCAGTGCAGAAATTTCAACGAAACTCTCTTCGCCTGCCTCAGAGCTTTTTTGTAGGCCCTGATTTTAACTTTATATTCGAGCCATTGAGTCTCCGTGGCAAGGCTCAAATAGTGAGATCTATGACCTCCCTACGGGTTTTAGTAATAAACGTAGGTTCGTTACCCACGTTGCAAACTACCAGGCTAGTTGTTAACAAATAGTCAAACAACGACTCTCCTCTAGCATTGATATCGGAGCTTCCCCACTGGACGTGATGAGCATTGGCGACAGTTCCGATAATAAGATGACCCATGGAAAAATTTGCCACCAGGTCTTTTACCTCCCTCTGTGGCGGAGGTTCTTCGGCGTCGTAGGGCATATAGTCCGACGCCATCGTCAGACTGGTACTGTCGACTGTTAAACTGGCAGCTGTAACCTCACCATTGGTATAGTTGGGCAAGAGAAAGGCATTCAGCTCAGACTTAACCAAAATACAGGCTCTAACCCTCTGTGGCGGAGGTTCTTCGGCGTCGTAGGGCATATAGTCCGACGCCATCGTCAGACTGGTACTGTCGACTGTTAAACTGGCAGCTGTAACGTCACCATTGGTATAGTTGGGCAAGATAAAGGCATTCAGCTCAGACTTAACCAAAATACAGGCTCTAACCCTGCCCCCTCGCTGGCTCGAATAAGCTTAAAACCCTTAGTCCCCAACCGTAGGGCATATAGTCCGACGCCATCGTCAGACTGGCACTGTCGACGGTTAAACTGGCAGCTGTAACGTCACCATTGGTATAGTTGGGCAAGAGAAAGGCATTCAGCTCAGACTTAACCAAAATACAGGCTCTAACCTTGCCCCCTCGCTGGCTCGAATAAGCTTAAAACCCTTAGTCCACAAACCGCAAATCCTTGAGCTGTTGACCCAGGGTTCTTGGATGAGGACCACATCTACATCGCCTTTAGAGAGACGACTGATTAAAGCAGCCGAGGCTGCTTTAGATTCGTGCAGGTTTATCTGAATCACCACCAACATGAGAGCGCTTAGACTTCCCTGCCACCGCCGTATCGTCGAGTTCCACCTCGTCTGGAGGCTTATCTTTCAACGACGATTTGTACAGACCACGATTTGGCGTGGCAGAGATCCTACTAACTGTGGCAGTATCAACATTGGTGCGGTCAGGACTAGCTGCTATCACTGTGACGTTGAGGTCTCCCCGTCCAGCAGGCTCTCTCCCATTTCCGAGCTGTTCACTGCTCCTTCGCCATTTGACGTGGCAGATACCATACTTTCCGAGTCGGACATCTCCGACTCCTCTTCCGGCACTGCGATGCACCGGTGCAGCCGAAATAGCAGCGCGCTGTGCATCGCCGCGGTATACGTGGATCACGATCTGACCCATGCCGTAGTGCACTCGCCCGTTGCACCGTTTAAGGGGCTCGAGTGCCTCCTTATTCAAGGTGAAGACCACTTGCCTATCAGGCCCTACCGCATCCTCGACCAGATTGACACCCCAGTCCTGCGTCGGGAGAGACGGGTTCATGATCCTCAGCATCCTGAGAATTCTCTCAGGTTCAGCAGGGATAGCAGGAATCCACGCTCTTGCCCTTGGCCGAGCCGAGATGTCCTTCCAGTCGACAACCTCGATTCTTGCCCCTTGGTAGATCTCACCCAGTCTTGCAGCTGCTGCCTTGTACAGTGCAATAGGTTTTGCATCCTCGCAAGCGAATACCTTGATTCGGCCCTGGTGCCATCCCGCATCAGAACCCATCGGCGTGGCACTCGGAGACTCATCCATAATGTGTGGGGGCGTGTTGCTGCCGCTTCGGGTGAGGTTTTAAATCCACGTCCGATCTCTGGCCTTTGATGGGATTTCCATTAACCTTCTTTGGCGCGTAATCGCTTTGGAAGTTCGGTAAGATAGCTTCAGCCATCTCCACCGTCTTTCTAGCATTCTAGTACTCAGAACGACTGGGAGATGTCTTTTGGGGTAAATTTCGACCCGTAGTTGCCATCGCGGTCGTTCCCTTATCCGTTGTTGGCTTCACTGTGTTTGTACCGGTATTTACTTTGGGGATTGCCCCTTATTATCCAGAGATAATCGACCCGTAGTTGCCATCGCTGTCAATCTCTCGGCTGATAAAGAAATGGAGTTTGTCCTCCGACGTTGCGTTCTCGCTTGCTTCAGCATTTTCCTCCTCTGCTGTGCAGTATACATTGTTGTATCTTTAGTTTTAGGGTTTTTGTTACTATTTTTCATCTTGTTCGTACGACCCCTCGCCGGGCAAGGCCAGTTTAGGGTCAAGGGAAGAGTAAGAGGAATGTGTCGTCCGCCGCGGCAGAGCCCCATACCGCGGTAAGGCCATAGTTACTCTCCGAGGCGGCCCGGTATCAGAGAGGCTCCGCTCGATTAACCAGAAGCAAACGATTGCAGGAAATTTAGATCTGTGAATATATCTTACTTCATGTCATTTGTTGTGTTCTTTAGACTTGAGGGAATATTTTTATACCATTCTTCGCCTTTCAATATAAGATAGATCTTCACATCCATAACAAATTTAGGAGTAGAAAGTAAAACAAACATTTTTTGGGATGGTAACCGTTAATTGAAGCATGGTCGCGAATAACGTTCTATTTCCATTTTTTCAAAACCGGTTTTATTGCATACAACATTTTGTATTGCTCTCTTGCATTATCCAGATAAATTTATTGCATAGAAGCATCGAAGCAGTGGCGTGCCTTCCATATAAGCCGAAAAGCCCGGCTTGCCTACCTAATCCCCTGTGAGCTACAATATGTTCATTTGGGTTATTGAAAGGACATCCGCACAGAGCCAACAATGCCTAATAAAATAGAACAAAAGTCATAAGATATCTCTATAGATTTTCTTCAAGAAGATGTGCTTCTTATTATTGTAGAGACAGTCTTTTTAATTTTATTAAGAAGATTTTCTTTTTAATATTTTAAATGAAAAATAAAATGATATCGCCCTCACCGAGAATCGAACTTACAATTTTCGGAATGATAAACCCAGCTGTTAACCATCAGGCCATCGCTCACTTTTGATTTCTAGCATCTAATTACTGATATGTGTATAGTTGTTAATGTTTAAAAGGAAAATCTCATAAATATAATTGAGAAGATTTCTTTTTAATATTTCTAATTAGGAAAAAAAAGAGAGAGAATCGAACTTACAATTTTTCGAATGCTTAACCCAGCTGCTAACCATCCGGCCATCGTATACTAATAATTGCCAGCGTCTAACTACACCTTTGTACTAAATGTATAGTTTTTTAATAAGAATTTCTTCTTAAAACCAAAAAGATTTCCCTACAGTTTTTTCTTCGTTTGCACCGTTGCGACTACCCCTTTGCCCAAAAGCTGATCATGAAGACAATCTTATTAATTTTATTAGGCATTTTTGGCTCTGTGCGGTTTTTATTTCCCTGCCTGCCACATACAACCTAATAGCTGTTAATAGCATAGAAACATACCTGCAGCTTTTCCTGCCACCTGTCGGCTGATAGCTCATTTACATACAATTATTTCAGTGCGTGATGGCCATCTCTTACTTACTTACTTAAAACAGCCTTAAACTGCCTAGGCAATGATGGCCATCTCGCGTTTACTTATTGGCTTTTACCGGGCTTTCAAAACCAGTACGAATCTGTGTGCTGAAGCAATTGTTTTTTTTTTTTTTTTTTTAATTTGGAAGTAATTTTATATGAAACTTTGAAACTAGCTTCTGGCTGGTGTTAACATAAGCGAAAATGAAAATAAAATTTGTTTATGTATGTATCTACAGTTTTAACGTGCAAAGCGCTCTACTCAAAAATTATTGGCGCATATTTTAAAGTAGAAAAAAAGAATTTAATATTGGTAGGTGCTGTAATTTTTTTTTATTTGCTAGGCACTGTTAAAATATAAAAAAGATTTTTAAGGTTTCTTAGCTTCTGCAATGTACCTAAATGGGAAATAGTGCGAATAAAACTTTTCCCTTGGATTGGAAAAGCTTAAAAAATCTGCAAACAATAACGTGCCTATTAGCGGAACCTAAAAGTTTAAGTTTTTCCCCGTCTGCAAAAGTCGATAAATATCCTGAACTCTTCTTTGTCTGAAATGTTCTCTGGCAGCAGTATGTGCTTTCGTTGGGGTTATAAAGACTGGGGCTTGCCTTGATTTATACACGTAGGCACGCCACTGATCGAAAGTGATTCGTAACGGAACTGGAAGATCATGAGGAAGGTGTAAAACTGATAATATGAAACATACTCGTATATGCACAGTAAAAAGAAAAGTCTAAATTTAATACCAATTTGGTGTTTATATATAACAACGCCGAAAAATATTAAATTAATACCATTTTCCTTTTAATTGAGAGAAAGAGTATTAGTTTGGTATTATTTTAAGACCATTTGGACTAATTTAATTGCCAAATTGAGACAGAGCGTGCGATTCAGTATTATTTTAAAACCATTAGCTCAAATTTCCAAACTTTTTCAGGGTCTTAAAATAATACTATTTGGTATTAAATTTGAAAAAAGTAGTCTTTCATTTTTTACTGTGTGCAGAAGTCCACGCAAGTGGGGAAAGTTTCTGGCCACAATTCAACTGGGAATGGCCAGAGCGATTCTTCTATGTGCGGTCCAAGCAGCTCACTACGTTCCGAAAAGCCTACGTATCCTCTGGATAGCCACTGAACACCCGTTCGGTGGTGAACTAATGTGAGAAGGCGACAACCTGACAAGGCCACTCCGAGATAATCGGTTTAAGGGCTTGCCAGGGGATTTCATCAGCGTCTGTCACCATGAGGTGCGGCTGCAAGCGGGCGTCTGTCTTGGATCAAGCGGCTCGCTATATAAATGTGTAACTTAAATCCAACTCCCCGAGAAACGGGTTGTGCGTGGGGTTTGGGACCCACCACATAAAACAAAAATTCCAATGAGATCTAACAACCGAGCCTCGGATATGATAACTCTTTCTTCAGATAATGACCACAGCAAACAAACTAGGACTATGATTAATGATATCACGGCATGCTCTTGGAATGTCCGAACCCTTACTAGGGAAGGTGACGATGCCCGCCTAGTTGAGGTCCTCAACAAGGCAAAAGCTGACATCATATATAGCGGAGAAATGCGATGGACGGGGCAAGGTTATAAGACCATCCGAACCTGCAATGTCTACTGGAGCGGCCATACTAATGAGCACAGATTCGGCGTCGGTTTTGTGGTAGAAAAGAGACTTGTAAAACATGTAGTGTCCTTCACAGACGTGAATGAGCGTCTCGGCACAATCGAACTAAACTACGATTTTTCACCATATCGTTTATCTGCGTGCACGTACCGACCGAGTACAACGACGACGTGGAAAAAGATGCATTCTACGCGAAATTAGAAGAAGCTTATGAGCGCTGCCCCCGTCATGATATCAAAGTCATGATTGGCGACTTTAACGCCAGGGTGGGTAAAGAGGGTTTATTTGGCTCCACTGTCGGAAAGTTCAGCCTCATGATGAGACTTCCCCAAATGGATTCAGACTGATTGACCTCGCCGGTGCACGAAACATGGTCGTATCCAGTCCAGGTTCAAGCATAAAAAGATCCATCAAGCCACATGGCTATCGCCAGCTCGGAAAACACGCAACCAGATCGATCACTTTGTGATAGACGGACGGCAAGCTTCCAGCGTTATGGACGTACGCACGATGAGGGGCCCGAACATCGACTCCGATCACTACTTGGTAGCAGCCAAACTTCGTCTTCGCCGAAGTACAACAAAAGAGGTGCCACAAAAAACGCAAGGAAAGCTGGACGTCGAAAAACTGCAGTCACAACAGGCAGCCAATGATTTCGCAGAACGCCTCGCACACCTGCTCTCTGAGAGTACAATTCAACCCAATGGAGTGCATGAGCAGTGGGAACATATCTCCGGAGCACTTCGTACCGCAGCCGAAGAAGTAATTGGATTCCGGCAAGTGAAAAAAAAAACAGCTGGTACGATGATTTAGAGTGCAAAGACGCAGTCAAAAGAAAGGAAGATGCCTATAAGGCGAAGTTAAAAGCGAATGCAACGAGGAGCGTGTGTGAACACTACCGTGAGATGAAGAGGGAAGCGAGACGGCTTTTCCGGGCGAAGAAAATGGAAGCGGAAAAGCGTGAAATCGAAGAGCTTGAAATGCTAGCCAGCAGAAGCAACGTCCGAAAATTTTATCAAAAAACCTGACGAATGGCGGAAGGTTTTAAACCTGGGCCAAACTCCTGTAAAAATGACAACTGCGACCTGGTGGGAAATGTTCAGAGAGTACTAAGGTTATGGAGGGATAATTTCCCTGCCCTTCTAAACGGAGGAACAGAGCAACAATCCAGAGAAGAGGACGAACCCGACCCCACAATCGAAGTCGATGGAATCGAAGTTCCACAACCGGCTATAACGAGGTGCGAATAGCTATATCACGGCTAAAAAACAATAAAGCGGTGGATGCTGATGGCCTTCCCGCTGAGCTATTCAGATGCGGCGGCGAGGAGCTGGTAAGGTGCATGCACCAGCTCTTGTGCAGAATATGGTCGGATGAATGCATGCCTGAAGATTGGTATCTAAGTGTTCTCTGCCCAATCCATAAGAAGGGTGATCCCGCAAACTGCGCCAACTATCGTAGAATCAGCCTTTTGAATATCGCATATAAGGTCCTCTCAAGCGTATTGTGCGAAAGACTGAAGCCTGACGTAAACCGACTGATTGGGCCTTATCAGTGTGGCTTCAGACCTGGTAAATCTACCATCGACCAGATTTTTACAATACGCCATCTCTTTGTTGATTTAAAGCCGCATTCGACAGCACGAAAAGGAGTTGCCTATATGCCACTATGTCTGATTTTGGTTTCCCAGCAAAACTTATACGGCTGTGCAAAATGACGCTGAGCAACACCACCAGCTCGGTCAGAATTGGAAAGGACCTCTCCGAGCCGTTCGAAACTAAGCGAGGTTTCTATCGTGCGATTTCTTAAATTTGATGTTGGAGAAAATAATTCAAGCTGCGGAACTTGATCGCGCTGGAACAATATATTACAAGAGCATACAACTGTTGGCGTATGCCGACGACATCGACATCATTGGCCTCAACAACCGCGCCGTAACTTCTGCGTACTCCAAATTAGAAAAAGACGGGAAAAAATGGGTTTGGTGGTGAACGAAGGTAAAACGAAGTACGTGCTGACATCATGCAAAGAGTCAGCGCAAATAATTTCGAGATAGTAAGGGACTTTGTATACCTGGGAAGCAGCATTAATACCAACAACAATGTAAGCCTGGAAATCCATCGAAGGATAACTCTTGCAAACAAATGCTACTTTGGGCTTAGTAGGCAATTGAGAAGTAAAGTCCTCTCTCGACGAATAAAAACAACACTCTATAAGTCACTCATCGTACCCCTCCAGCTATATGGTGCAGAAGCATGGACACTGACAGCTTCTGACGAGGCGGCTTTGGGAGTATTCGAGAGAAAAATTCTTCGAAAGATTTATGGACCCCTAAAAGTTGGCGACGGCGAGTACCGAAGAAGATATAATGATGAGCTGTATGAGCTTTACGCAGACGTCGACATAGTTCAGCGAATTAAAACCCAGCGGCTTCGCTGGCTAGGTCACGTGGTGCGAATGAACGAAGACGCTCCGGCCCAGAAGGTATTCTTATCGGCACCCGCCGGTGGAAGTAGAAGAAGAGGGAGGCCACCTCTCCGATGGCAGGACCAAGTGGAGGCATATCTGAGAACACGCGGTGTCTCCAATTGGCGCCAGTTGGCTCAACAAAGAGCCGATAATATCGAGTGGCAACACTTATGTTAATACATATATTCTTTGTAAATGTTTAATAATAAAGTATCTAGAGATTAAATCTATAGTTTTATTACCAATATTTTGGCAAACACAATAGTTAGTATGTATACAAGGGATACACGTTTATTTTTGCCTACTTTGTTTAAAATTCTTTTGGAAAATTATTTGATTATTTTTTACAGAGTCTGCTGCACAACATTTCCTTTCAACGGTTGACAGCGCTTGTGTTTTCCATAACGCCAGCTCCCGCTTTGCCGATGGCTTCAGGTTCGGCTTAGGTGCTGAGGTTGGTATATCGACAGCGAGAATACACGCACGCGGGCCAGTAGGCGTTGAGGGACTTTTAACAACCAAGTGGATATTACGTGGACAAGATCACACCGCAGCTGACTTTGCGGAAGGTGGCGGTAGGGAATGGTTACATCAATCTCTGTCAATATGAATTTCAACATAAAAGAAGTTATACTTTTGTGTATAGATTGTTAGTGGTTTTGTATATTTACTTCCATCTTGGTAGCACAAAATAAATAAATCATTTGTACATTTAAGTTTTAAATTGTTGGATTATATACATATGTACAATGTACGAAACCACAAAAAAAAATTTGTTTGTTTAAACCAAGGACTGAAACCGAAACCGTAACCGATTAAAACCGATTAATTTTTCAAAACCGAAACCGAAACCGTAACAGTTATTTTGATCTGGAAAAGACCGAAACCGAAACCGTTTCAAAAGCCGGAACCGGTTCCAAACGGTTTTGAATTTTCTCAATACCTTACTTCTGTGAGTGGGCACATAGGTAGTTCCTTTTACAAACAGGTACCCTGAAAGTTTTCATGGAAGATTGTCGAGCCACGTTTTTCAAAATTCTGAAAGAGGAAGTTTGACTATAGTTGAATGAAGCGATCGAAACAAATTTACGAGATCCGTAAAAGAAATGTTCAGGCTTGTCTCAGAAAGCGCCACTAATTTTAATGTTTTTAACGATTTATACATTTCATTTGGCTTCCATTTTTAATAAAAAAGTAGAGTTAACTTTAGGAATTTGTTTTGCAGAAATTTCATCCATGCATAGCGTTAATAAATGTATTATTATATTGGAGAAATTCCATCATGGCCGCAGGAAAAAAGTTATGAAAATTCAGACCTATTTCGTAGCTACATAGGTACTTGAGTATTTTAGTAGTAAAATTTTTTTTTTGTGTTTTTATTTGGAAACCGAAACCGGAACGAAACCATAACCGAAACCGAAATAAATTTTGTAGAACGAAACCGGAACCGAAACCGAAACACGTTGCAAAAACCGAAACCGAAACCGGAACGTTATTTTAATCGGTTTCAGACCTTGGTTTAAACTTTGGGTGTTTTTGATTGTTTTGGGGTAACACACATGCCAAAGAATCTTATGCTCGAAGACAATGCGTAACCTTTTACTTTCTTCGAAAATATACGATAGATTCTGCGGTGTCTCTAAATGAACAAAATTTTTCAAATTTACATTATCTGACGAAAAAGTGCGCTGTATTTTAGTAATATTATTTCTAACGCTCTATTTACTTTTTTCAGACGGATTTAGGTTAATTGAAAGTAATTTGATAAAATATTTCGAGGAAACAAATGTTATGAACATTTTGGATAACAATGAGTTCATGTAACGTAACAGTCCAAAATTCAAAATAGTTTTTTTGTACAAAATCTAGCTCGTTAATAAACCAGAAAAAAATTATTTTTTTCGAGCATTTCCAGTCTATTTTTCAAATAAACTGCAATATAAGTAGAGTTTGTAGTTATGCCTTTGTGCAGAGCCAAAAGTTGTTTGTAACGTAACAGTCTTTTTAATTTGAACTTTTGCACACCGATTTTTCAGGGGTTAATCTTGTTTCACAAAAAATCGCTAGAAAAAACTTTAATATCCATTAACTATTCTTCCGAAATCGGCCAACAAAATTTTTTAATTTGCAAAAAAAAGTTTGCCTCGTACAAAATGCATCGTCTTTTTTGTAATATGCACTGGGAAAAAGTGATTATAGCGGGAACATTATAGCATTTACAAGAAAAACTGATAACATACTTTTGATGGAGCATCCCCTCACCAGCAAACTGTAGAAGAAAATTTGTTCACAAATGTTACCATTACCGAAATAATTGAAATAAACCAAAAAAATGCACTTTAAATGGCTGCAGAAAAAAATGTTCTGCATATTTAAAATTTGTATACCTTTCATGAACATGAAATGGTATTATAACTTTGGTCCGATGTTTGTAAGTATGAGAAGAAGAAGAGATGGACCCATCACTAAGTATACCGAAATGATCAGGATGACGAGATGAGTTGATTTAGCCATGTCCGTCTGTCTGTCTGTTTGAACGCAAACTAGTCCCTCAGTTTTTGAGATATTTGGCTGAAATTTTGTATGCGGCCACCATTTTCTAATATAGGAATCATTTGTCGGAACCAGCAAGATCGGACCGATATTACATATAGCTCCCATACAACCGATTGTTCCGATAAACGGATTTTGGGCTATAACTCCTGTAATTAAAGAGGTAGGAAGGTAAAATATTGTGAGAATTGCTTTTTTTATATAAGAACTGTCGGTGTTGAAAATCATTATGATGGGATAAATATTTAACATAGCCCCCATACAATCGATTGTTCCGAAAAACGGATTTTGGGCTATAACTCCTGTAATTAAAGAGGTAGGAACGTGAAATTTTGTAAAAGTTGCTTATTTCATATAAGAAATATCGATGTTGAAAATCATCGATATGGGATAAATATTTCACATAGCCCCCATACAATCGATTGTTCCGATAATCGGATTTTGGTAGATAACTCCTGTAATTATATAGGTAGGAAAGTGAAATTTCGTAACAATTGCTCTTTTAGAATGAGGAATGCCGATGTTAACAATCAATGAGTTTGGACCATTATAACACATCGCCCCCATATAATCGATAGTTCCGATAATTTCGGTATGAGCAAAAGTTAAATTGAAACAGGCTGTACCATCTGGGGATCGAACAGTGAAAATCGTGACGCATATTCATGAAAGGTATATAGCCTTCGGCACAGCCGAAGACAGCTTTCCTTACTTGTTTTTTACTCTTTTATGTCCACTAGTAGGAGAGTTAAATACACAAAAAAAAAACCGTGGCCCGAATCACTTCCATATTAAGTGGATTTTCTGTCTTCCTCCCCTGGACCAAGTTCTTTCTTTAGAAATTTTTGGATGTCTGATCCCTGTGCTGTATATTTACTGTAAATTTTCATATACTCGGACTAACTATTTTTGTTCGACTATGGCCGGAATCCGGTCAGTTATGATTACCTCTGCATGAGATGCGAACCAACTATTAACTAACTACTTTTCAATCAAAAAATAGCCAAAAGGTAAATAAATTTTTTTTATATAATTTTTATTTATTTACTTTAAATTTTATTTTGTCTTTTCCATTCATTTTTTAATTCCCCCATTTTACTCTTTGTGTATAAAATGTATTCTTTAGAAACCAGGGGGGTCACTCTGTATTGCGATGCGAAAGAAAATTTGTTCGCATTTGCCTTAGCGACACTCATTGACATTTTCGGATTTGTTTTTTTCCTTTTCGCATTCATTTTTTCCATCTCGAATCGCGTACACTCTGTATCGCGAAAGTGAAATGTCAATTCCTTTGTACATTCGGATTTGTCTTCCTACAACAAAACGCAGTCGAACCTCTATCGCACCGCTAAACAATTTTGAATAAAATTAAATTTTTAAACATATTCTTGTAAATTATTGTAGAGCTATTAGTATACTTACCTTTCTTATCGAAAAACGTGTTTATTTTGGCGCTTATTTCGCAAAATTAATAAAAAAAAATATTTTTTTTTTTTGAAAAATATTTTGTTTAACTTTTAAATTTACAAAATAATTACCAAAAATTTGTAAGAAAACTTCAATTAAACTAATAAAATTATGTTTATGCGGACATGATTTTGCCTATGCACACGCATGCGCACATATTTCAATACACATAAAAGGTATATATATAGGTACAAATATATTTTGCAAGTACAATTGTTTGCAGCATAGCATACAGTTAGGCGCCAAATTAAAAGAAATGGTATGGGTAAAAGCATAGGACAAGAGCCTTCACTTGAAGTATGCAATGAAAATTGTCAACTTGCGGTTAGTTTTACAACAGTGATGCCAACCCAAGCAAGAAAATAACCAAAGGCCGCAGAACGCAGCACTGTTAGCAATGCTATAGCAATAGAGAGTACCATTTGCTTATCGCATCGCATTTCACTTTCGAATCGCATTGAATTTCGAATCGCAATACAGAGTTACCCCCCAGCTACTATTTGTATTTACCCAAAACCGAAAGAGCACCTGGAAATTACAAGCTGAAAGACGGAAGCAAACGAAAAATTAAACATATTTTCGGACTCCTCTGCATGACCTCTGCATGACTTGTGGCGTAGTTAGACGTTAGTTATTCCCCAGTGTGCTTAAAATGCACTAGGAAATAAATAAAATTGCCACAAAATAGTTATTTATAAGCTAGATGTTTTTTTGCAATTGACATTTTGTACTGCAGTTATCCTAATACACCTAAATTTATGTTATTTACCACGAAATTCACAGCCAAGCTATACACGGTGAGCTTAAACAACTTATTAAGAAATCAACCAAGTAATTATTTCATGGTTGTATTCTTGGGCACACTGAAAAAAAAATCTACAAGAAACGGCCGTCAAATTAACAGTAAACCCTGTCATTTTTCGTCCAACAGTGGATAATATCAATTTTGAAAGTGACCACCTATCATTCTTCGAATATACTATCATATTGACATGAATCACTGTAAATTTGAAAGTGGATACTATCATATTGACATAAATTACTGTACATTTGAAAGTGGACTCATATCATTAATTGATATTTTTCAAAAATCCCATGTTTTTACTGACAATTTTACAGTAAATACTGTAATATTTACAGTATTGTCATAATCGATTTGAAAGTGGTTTTGATATGTTACTTTCAATGTGCACTTTCAAACTTCTTATTTCAGTGCATATTAGAAGATATTCTGAGCAAAAACTGAAATCATCCATCGGACACATTTTGAGATTTGTAGGATTCTTTTTTCTGTGGGTGCCCCTGTTCCATGTTTAAACGTGTTTCTCCAACTTTTTCTGTTTTCAAATGGCGGATCTTTACACATGTGTCGTAGAACACTACCCTTAAGTGATATCGTGCATTTTTAGACTTCGACCCATGACAAAAACTTCAGCCAGACTCCTCAAAGCGGGGACTTTTCTTCATTCTTACAGCGATTTCACTTGTTGCATTTTTTGTCATGGGACGAAGTCGACAAATTACTGAAACTACTTAAGGGTAGTGTTCTACGACACATGTGTAAAGATCCGCCATTTGAAAACAGAAAAAGTTGGAGAAACACGTTTAAACATGGAACAGGGGCACCCACAGAAAAAAGAATCCTACAAATCTCAAAATGTGTCCGATGGATGATTTCAGTTTTTGCTCAGAATATCTTCTAATATGCACTGAAATAAGAAGTTTGAAAGTGCACATTGAAAGTAACATATCAAAACCACTTTCAAATCGATTATGACAATACTGTAAATATTACAGTATTTACTGTAAAATTGTCAGTAAAAACATGGGATTTTTGAAAAATATCAATTAATGATATGAGTCCACTTTCAAATTTACAGTAATTTATGTCAATATGATAGTATCCACTTTCAAATTTACAGTGATTCATGTCAATATGATAGTATATTCGAAGAATGATAGGTGGTCACTTTCAAAATTGATATTATCCACTGTTGGACGAAAAATGACAGGGTTTACTGTTAATTTGACGCTTTGAGGTTTCTGGCTGAAGTTTTTGCCATGGGACGAAGTCTAAACATGCCTGATGCGACTAAGGGTATTGTGCGGCTAAACATGTGTTAAGTTCCGCCACCTAAAAACCGCAAAGTTGGACAATCCCGCTAAACAAGTGGAATCGCAAAAAGAATGAAAGAAAATTCCCAAGGTTTGAGGTGTTTGGCTGAAGTTTTTTTGATGGGACGAGGTCTACAAATGTCTTATACTACTTAGGGATAGTGTTCTACGACACATGTTTTACTATCCGCCATTTAAAAACAACCAAAGTTGGACGAACCCGCTTAAACATGTGAAAGCGCAGTAAGAATTATGACAAGTTCCCAGTTTTGAGGGCTCCGACTGAAGTTTTTGTCATGGGACGAAGTCTTAAATCGTCTGATTCTACCTAAAGGTAGTATTCTACGACACATGTGGAAAGATCCGCTATTTGAAGAGTAAAAGAAAATTTCCGAGCTTTAAGGTGTCTGGATGAAGTTTTTAGATGGGACTAAGTCTAAAAATGTCTGATACTACTTAGGGGTAGTGTTCTACGATACATGTTTGAAGATTCGCTATTCAAAACGACCAAAGTTGGAATTCGTCCAACTTAAACAGTTTTGAGGGCTCTGGCTGAAGTTTTTGTCATGGGACGAAGTCTAAAAATGCATGATCCACTTAGGAGTAGTGTTCTACGACACATGTGTAAAGATCCACCATTTGAAAACAGATAAAGTTGGAGAAACTTTTTTAAACATGGAAGAGGGGCACCCACAGAAAGAAAAATTCTACAAATCTCAAAATAAGTCCGATGGATGATTTCAGTTTTTGCTCATATAGCTTCTAATATGTACAAGAATACAACCATGAAATAATATCTTGGTTGTTTTGATTTTTCTTAATAAGTTGTTTAAGCTCACCGTGTATAATTAATGCGCTCTTTATCTAAACATAAATCGCACGTGTAACGTAACAGTGTTTTTTTGTAACGTAACGTCTGTGAAGTTGGCATACGAAGGTTCACGAAAGAAACAAAAACAAAAGCTGTTCTGAGTAGCTTTTAAAAAGTTCTAGAGTTCTTGAAAAGGAAAAAAAAAGTTCAGCAAAATTAGACCAAAAAAATGCTTCGCTTTTGAAATTTTGTATGCCAAGTTCACGCAGAAGACGACTTATCGAAAAACGACTTTTTTAAAACTGTTCTGGGTAGCTTTCAAAAAGTTATAGAGTTCCTGAAAAGAAGAAAAAAAGTTCTGCAAATTTGGACCTAAAAAACCTTTTTTTAAAATTGGCCTGAAACAAAAAATTTGAAAAATATTGAAAACGGGGAATATAAAAACTGTTCTGGCGAGGATTCAAAAAGTTCTGGAGTTCCTGAAAAGCAGAAAAAAATTCTGCAAATGTGGACCTAAAACCGTTTTTAAATTTGGCCTGAAAACGGAAAATTTCAAAAATGTTGAAAACAGGGATTTTAAAAACTGTTCTGGGTAGCATTCAAAAAGTTCTGTACTTCCTGAAAAGAAGAAAAAAAAAGTTCTGCAAATTTGGTCCTAAAAAACCGTTTTTTAAAATTGGCCTGAAAACGGAAAATTTCAAAAATGTTCAAAACCGGAAATTTAAAAACTGTTCTGGGGAGTATTCAAAAAGTTCTGAAGTTCCTGGAAAGAATAAAAAAAGTTCTGCAAATTTGGACCTAAAAACTGTTTTTAAAATTTGGCCTGAAAAGTGAAAGTTTCAAAAATGTTGAAAACAGGGATTTTAAGAACTGTTCTGGGTAGCATTCAAAAAGTTCTGTACTTCCTGAAAAGAAGAAAAAAAAAGTTCTGCAAATTTGGTCCTAAAAAACCGTTTTTTTAAAATTGGCCTGAAAACGGAAAATTTGAAAAATGTTCAAAACCGGGAATATAAAAACTGTTCTGGGCAGGATTCAAAAAGTTCTGGAGTTCCTGAAAAGAAAAAAATAAAGTTCTGCAAATTTGGACCCAAAAACCCGCTTTTTAAATTTGGCCTGAAAAGTGAAAGTTTCAAAAATGTTGAAAACAGGGATTTTAAAAACTGTTCTGTGTAGCATTCAAAAAGTTCTGTACTTCCTGAAAAGAAGAAAAAAAAAGTTCTGCAAATTTGGTCCTAAAAAACCGTTTTTTAAAATTGGCCTGAAAACGGAAAATTTCAAAAATGTTCAAAACCGGGAATTTAAAAACTGTTCTGGGGAGTATTCAAAAAGTTCTGAAGTTCCTGAAAAGAATAAAAAAAGTTCTGCAAATTTGGACCTAAAAAACTGTTTTTTAAATTTGGCCTGAAAAGTGAAAGTTTCAAAAATGTTGAAAACCGGAAATTTAAAAACTGTTCTGGGTAGCATTCAAAAAGTTCTGGAGTTCCTTAAAAGAAGAAAAAAAATTCTGCAAATTTGGACATAAAAAACCGTTTTTAAATTTGGCCTGAAAAGTGAAAGTTTCAAAAATGTTGAAAACCTGAAATTTAAAAACTGATCTGGGTAGCATTCAAAAAGTTCTGGAGTTCCTGAAAAGGAAAAAAAGTTCTGCAAATTTGGACCCAAAAAACCGATTTTTAAAATTGGTCCGAAAACTGAAAATTTTCAAAAATGTTCCAAATACCTAAAAATATGTTCCAAAACGGGAAATTTAAAAACTGTTCTGGGTAGCATTCAAAAAGTTCTGGAGTCACTGAAAAGAAGAACAAAAGTTCTGAAAATTTGGACCTAAAAAATTTAATATTAGTTAATAAAACTCCAGAACTTTTTGAATGCCACCGAGAACAGTTCTTAAATTCCCGGTTTTCAACATTTTTGAAATTTTCAGTTTTCAGGCCAATTTTAAAAATCGGGTTTTTAGGTCTAAATTATCAGAACTTTTTTCTTCTTTCAGGAACTCCAGAAGTTTTTGAATGCTACCCAGAACAGTTTTTAAATTCCCGGTTTTGAACATTTTTGAAATTTTCAGTTTTCAGGCCAATTATTAAAAAACGGTTTTTTAGAACCAAAATCGCAGAACTGTTTTTCTGCGTTTCAGGAACTCCAGAACTATTTGAATGCTACCCAGAACAGTTTCTAAATTCCAGGTTTTCAACATTTTTGAAGTTTTCAGTTTCCAGGCCAAATTTAAAAATCGGTTTTTTAGGTCCAAATTTGCAAAACTATTTTTCTTCTTTTCAGGAACATTTTTGAAATTTTCAGTTTCCGGCCAATTTTAAATTTCGTGTTTTTACCTTATTCCAAATATGTAAATCTCAAGCAGGGTTGCCACCTAGGGTTGCCACCTAACCGCATTTTATATATTTTTCTCTATCTCTCGGGAACCGCTCGACCGATTTGGATAAAGTTTGGCATTATAGATAGTATGATTAATTTTAAGATTATGTGCGTGGGTGTTGCCACTTGGGGCGGTTCACAGGGTTGCCACCTATCTCATTTTTTTTTTTAAATATTGAGCAAGATATGCCAATATGTGTATCAAATGAAAGGTATTATCGACCGTATTCCAAATATTTAAATCTCAAGCAGGGTTGCCACCTAACCGCATTTTATATATTTTTCTCTATAAAGTTTTCAATTTTTTTAAATATTGAGCTAGATATGCCAATATGGGTATTGTATATTATTCACACTAATGAGGGTGTAGGGGCAGTCACCACTTATCCCTTTGGAAATGAAAACACGCTTGTTTTTAGTTTTAATTTTAATAGTTTACTTTAATAATCAATGTGATTGTTTATTTAATATTTTTTCCTTCACAACTTAAGTTCACTTTTTAATTTAGTTAACTTTATTGAGCGTAGGTACAAACAGTGTTTACAAAAACAAAATCTGTGCGTGGGTATTCAGAGAAGCAAATGCTTGCTCAGACATGATGTTTTGAAAAAAAAGCACAAAGCCCTTCGTGGCTAGACATAGTGAAATAAAATAAAAAGGAAAATTGATAAAACTAAAAAAAGTAAAATTAGAAATACAAAAGTGATGAAAGTAAAAAAAGAAATTTGTTGGCAATGAAAGGAAAGGAAAGGAAAGAATATAAAATAAATAAAAATAAAACAAAATGAAATAAATAAAAGTATAAAATAAAGGAAAGAATGGGAAAGGAAAGGAATGGATAAAAGGAAAACAAAGGTAAGATAAGGTAAGGAACGGAAAATATGAGAGAAAAATCAAAGGCAAATAAAGGTAGGGAAAGGAAAGGAATGGAAAAGAAAAAAGGAAGGGAAGAAAGGAAATGTAATGTAGGTAAAGGAGTGGAAAAGAGAGGCAAATAGAGAAAGACAAAGAAAAGAAAGAAGAAAAAAAGAAAGGAAAGAAAAGGTGGCGAGGAGGAAGGTACGGAAAATAGATTAAAATAAAAAGAATGAAAAATAAAGGAAAGAGAGGTAATGAAAAGCTAAAAAAAATAAGTAAAGGAAATGAATGGAAAAGAAAGAAAACTAAAGGAGTTACGGAAAGGAAAAAAAGAAGTAAGGAAAGGTAGGAAAAGGAAAGATAAGGGAAGGAAAGGTAAAAAAAAAGTGAAACAAAATAAAGTTAAGAAAAAAAAAATAAAAGAAAAGAAACGAAATGGAAAAAAAATGAATGAAATAAGAGGAAACTTAGGGAAACGAAACTAAAGCAAAGGAAACGAAAGAAAATTAAAGAAAAAGAAAATAAAAGGAAAAAGGAATGTAATGGAAATGGAAAGAAAGGTCAGGTATGAGAATAAAAGAAACGAAAAGAAAGGAAAATAAAAGAAAAGAATAGAAAAGAGAGAAAGAAAGAAGGGAAATAAAGTGAAATGAAAGAAGAGAAATGGAAAGAAAAGGAAAAGAAAAGAAAGGGAAGAAAAGGAAAGGAAAGAAAAGGGTAGGGAAGGAAAGAAAAGCAGGAGAAATAAAATAAGATGAAAGGAGAGGAAAGGAAAGGAAATAACAGCAAAGGAAAGGAAAGGAAAGGAAAGGAAACGAAAGGAAAGGAAAGGAAAGGAAAGGAAAGGAAAGGAAAGGAAAGGAAAGGAAAGGAAAGGAAAGGAAAGGAAAGGAAAGAAATACGTATGAAGACTACCTAAGAAGAATAAATAATTATCAACATTGAAACTATATTACTGAATGGTGTAAAGACGGAGGAAAAGGCAAAATGAACAGGAATGTATAGAAACCAAAAATATAAAAAATATGAAAAGAATGGCAAATTTAAGAAACAGCAAAAAGGTAGGAAAATAAAATAAGCTTGTGTGTTTGAATTTCAACCACTGGGCGAACTCTATGTAAGTAAATAGAAAAGAAAAAACCAATTTAAGAGTTTTACATTAGGATGGGTCGAATTCTTACTTATTTACTTACTTACTTAAAATAGCCTTTAACCGCCTAGGCGATTTTGGCCGTCCAACATGTTACGCCAGTCGATTCTTTGTTGAGCCAACTAGCGCCAATTAGAGACAACGCGAGCTCGCAGGTCTGCCTCTACTTGGTCCTGCCATCGAAGTGGTGGTCTCCCCCTTCCTCTACTTCCACCGGCGGGTGCCGATAAAAATACCCTCTGGGCCGGAGAGTCTTCGTTCATTCGCACCACGTGTCCTAGCCAGTGGAGCCGCTGGGTTTTAATTCGCTGAACTATGTCCACGTCTGCTTAAAGCTCATACAGCTCATCATTATATCTTCTTCGGTACTCGCCGTCGCCAACTTTTAGGGGTCCATAAATCTTTCGAAGAATTTTTCTCTCGAATACTCCCAGAGCCGCCTCATCAGATGCTGTCAGTGTCCATGCTTCTGCACCATATATCAGGAGGGGTACGATAAGTGACTTATAGAGTGTTGGTTTTGTTCTTCGAGAGAGGACTTTACTTCTAAATTGCCAACTCATCCCAAAGTAGCATTTGTTTGCAAGAGTTATCCTTCTATGGATTTCCAGGCTTACATTGTTGTTGGTAGTAATGCTGCTCCCAGTTATACAAAGTCCCTTACTATCTCGAAATTATGGCTGCCAACAGTGGCGTGGTTGCCAAGGCGCGAATGCGCTGACTCTTTGCTTGATGCCAGCAGGTACTTCTTTTTACCTTCGTTCACCACCAAACCCATTTTTTCCGATTCTTTTTCTAATTTGGAGTACGCAGAAGTTAAGGCGCGGTTGTTGAGGCCAGTGATGTCGATGTCGTCGGCATACGCCAACAGTTGTACTTTCTTGTAATATATTGTTCCAGCGCGGTTAAGTTCTGCAGCTTGTATTATTTTCTTCAGCATAAAATTAAAGAAATCGCACGATAGGGGGTCCCCTGCCTGAAACCTCGTTTAGTTTCGAACGGCTCGGAGAGGTCCTTCCCAATTCTAACCGAGCTGGTGGTGTTGTTCGGCGTCATTTTGCACAGCCGTATAAGTTTTGCTGGGAAACCAAAATCAGACATAGCGGCGTATAGGCAACTCCTTTTCGTGCTGTCGAAGGCGGCTTTAAAATCAACAAAGAGATGGTGTGTGTCGATCCTTTTCTCACGGGTTTTTCCAAGATTTGGCGTATTGTAAAAATCTGGTCGATGGTAGATATATCAGGTCTGATGCCACACTGATAAGGTCCAATCCGTCGGTTTACGTCAGGCTTCAGTCTTTCGCACAATACGTTTGATAGGACCTTATATGCGATACTCAAAAGGCTGATTCCACGATAGTTGGCGCAGTTTGCGGGATCGCCCTTCTTATGGATTGGGCAGAGAACACTTAGATTCCAATCTTCAGGCATGCATTCATCCGACCATATTCTGCACAAGAGCTGGTGCATGCACTTTACCAGCTTTTTTGTTTTTTAGGCGTGATATAGCTACTCGCACCACGTTATAGTCGGGTTGTGGAACTTCGATTCCATCGTATTCGATTGTGGGGTCGGGTTCGTCCTCTTCTCTGGATTGTTGTTCTGTTCCTCCGTTTAGAAGGGCAGATAAGTGATCCCTCCATCGCCCTAGTACTCTCTGAACATCTGTCACCAGGTCGCCGTTGTCATTTTTACAGGAGTTTGCCCCGGGGTTAAAACGTTCCGTCATTCGTCGAATTCTTTGATAAAATTTTCGGGCGTTGCTTCTGCTGGCTAGCATTTCAAGCTCTTCGATATCACGCTTTTTCGCTTCCCCTTTCTTTGCCCGAAAAAGCCGTCTCGCTTCCCTCTTCATCTTGCGGTAGTGTTCACAATCGCTCCTCGTTGCATTCGCTTTTAACGTTGCCTTATAGACGTCGTCCTTTCTTTTCATTGCGTCTTTGCACTCTCTATCATCGTACCAGCTGTTTTTCACATTTGCCGGAATCCAATTACTTCTTCGGCTGCGGTACGAAGTGATCCGGAGATATGCTCCCAATGCTCATGCACTCCGCTGGGTTGAATTGTGCTCTCAGAGAGCAGGTGCGCGAGTCGTTCTGCGAATTCACAGGTAAGTTTAATTTAGGGTAAATATGGATGCAAATGGTAAGTATGTATAATAGAAGGTAAGTATTTAATGTTAAAGGTAAATATATATATGTATGTAGGCATTTATAGAATTCTAATTTAAGTATATATATGTAGGTATTTATAGAATTCAAGGTAACTAACTATCTCCATCAAATTGGATCAAGTCGTCATCCATGTCTTCAACATGGCGGCCGGCCTGCGGAATTCTCAGGTTCAATAGTTCTTGTAGCTTTTGTAGCGTAACCTTTGCCTGGTTGACCAATTTCCTTATGCCCCGATGATTACCACCGCGGCTCTGCAAACGAGCTGCTAGTCGTTCAATTACTCCTTGCCTAGTTCTACCCCTTTGTTCCTCACGCCTATACGTGCGGGTGGCGGAGGCGTGGCATGTCAGTAGCGTGTCGATGTGGAGGCGGACGGACGATGCAACAACGTATGATGCATTCGGCCGCAGTGGTGGCACCTGCCTGGGGAATTGCACTCGCCTGTGGTGTGTGACGTTGCCAGCTCATATCGCTCTGCCGGCGTCATGATTAAAAATGCATGGCATTGGCGCAAACCGTGCTGGGGACAGCATAAGCGACATTTTCCCCGTTCCATACTGATATCTGTGGAGAAAAACGTAAGAAAAGAAAAAAAGCAAAAGCAATCAGCATTGGGGTAAATTGAGGTTGAGATAAGGATAAGAAAATGCTGGCTGGGAAGAAATGCAAGAGAGTAAGGAAGGGGTCAATAAACAGATTTTGGTTATGTTCCCGGTTATTACTCCGCTTTGAGTGCGGATATCGAGGACTCGAACATTTCCATCAGGTCCTGCAGGCGGCTTTGAAATACGCCACTCATTGGGTGACAACAGGTTATCTTTAACAACGTCTAGATCTCCTTCTTTAAGGTTTGTTTGAGGGGTTTTCCATTTTTGTCGTTTATGGAGTTGTTGAAGGTACTCGTTTTTCCAGCGGTTGCTGAATTGATGGTGTAAGACTTTAAGTAACTGCCATTTTCGAGTTGGGTTTAGATTTTCTGCATTTGGTTCCGGTAGGGACATTAGGGGGGCACCACGCAGAAAGTGTCCCGGGGTTAACGCGAGTAGGTCCGTAGGGTCCTCAGACATTGGAGAAATAGGCCTGGCGTTGAGGACTCCTTCAATTCGAACGATGAGGGTCGTGAACTCTTCAAAGGAGAACTTTTGATTGCCGGCTACTTTTGTTAAATGGATTTAAAACTTTTAACTGCTGTTTTCCATAGACCACCCATGTGAGGAGCATATTGTGGTATGAATTGCCACGAAAGACCTTGAGGACAGGGATTTCCTTTTGCATCGCTCTATGAGCGCCGACAAAATTCTTTCCGTTGTCGGATATGATTTTGTGCGGCGACCAACAAAACGCGCAAAGGCTGCTCTAAACGCTTCGGTGGTCAAGCTTGAACAGACCTCAAGTTGTATGGCTTTCGTTGAAAAACAAACAAATACGCAGACGTAGGCTTTGGAGTAGGAGGCGCGTCGTAGGGTCGAGGTTTTGACGAGGAATGGACCAGCAAAATCGACTCCTGTCGTGTGGAACGGGACAGTATACGTTGACCTTTCAGGTGGTAGTGCGGCCATAATCTGGGAATTCATCGTCTGCTTGCGGATCGTGCACGTCTTGCAGTAGAAAATGCATGATTTTATCCTTTGCTTAAAGCGGGGAATATAGTATTTTTGTTGTGTCATCCGAAGCATGAGTTGCTTTCCAGCATGGAACAGCCGGTTATGGGTAAAATCGAGAAAGAGAATACAAAATTTGAGGCTTCGGGAATGATGATCGGATGACGTTCGTTATAGCTGAGTGCAGCGTAACTTAGGAGCCCATTCACGCGCAATATTTCCAAATAAATTTTTGAAAACTTCAAAAAAATTAGCTTGCAAGAAAAGCGATGTTTTTGTATACGTGAATTTGCATTAACTTTGAAGATTTAAACAAAAAAACCAAACAAAAAGAAACTATCGAGATTCAAGTGTTTCATGGCATTTCTGCTCTGAGTTACTCTAATGCTATGGATACACACACGGAGATTATCTCCAATAAATCTTCTTTAATCAGATCCAAATTTTACCCTGATACACACAAAAATGAAGGTTAACAGCATTGAGAATTACTACTTTGGTTGTTATTGCACTATATTCTTACCTACCTCAGCGACATCTAGTTGTCGAAAGTCGGATCTTAGAAACCAGCGCGACGCCTATCTGTCAGCTACCCTTAATTTCCTAGTGTTTCTTGGTGTTGTTGTCTATTTATGTACAGAGTATTGCCAGTGCAAATTTTTTAAAACTGCTCAAATCTTCTTAATTTTTGGGAGTTTATAATGAAGATTATGCTCAAGTTAACTCCCAAAAGCGCAGTTAATTCGGAATTTGCGCTAATGTATCAGCCGTATAAGTTGCTCTATTTCAGAGTTGTTATATTGTCTTCGAGAACTTCAGATTATAAGTTACGATTCAATTTTAGATTTCTCTTGTATTGCCTTTACCTTCTTATGTTGCCTCTTTATATTGCCTTCAAGCCATCTCACCGCACTCCTCCTTACATTGCCTACCACACTTGCCATATTGCCTCCACCGCGAATAGTACTAACCACATATTGAATGCTGAACACAGGTGTTTACCATCGAGCCATCGGGTACTTCTGCTTCCCAGCGTCTAATTGTTCTACATGATGTCTGCTGATGATGATGCAAGATTTCCCTTTGAAAACATTAATAAGTCAAATCTTCTTGTTAGGAACCCTAAGATCATCTTATTAACACAAACAATTATGCGGAAATCAGTTAATAAGTCAAGTCTTCTTGTTAGGAACCCTAATACGGCTGATACATTAGCGCAAATTCCGAATTAACTGCGCTTTTGGGAGTTAACTTGAGCATAATCTTCATTATAAACTCCCAAAAAATAAGAATATTTGAGCAGTTTTAAAAAATTTGCACTGGCAACACTCTGTACATAAATAGACAACAACAGCAAGAAACACTAGGAAATTAAGGGTAGGTGACAGATAGGCATCACGCTGGTTTGTAAAATCCGACATTCGACAGCTAGATGTCGCCGAGGTAGGTAAGAATATAGTGCAATAACAACCAAAGTAGTAATTCTCAATGCTGTTAATCTTCAATTTTGTGTGTATCAGGGTAAAATTTGGATCTGCTTAAAGAAGATTTATTGGAGATAATCTCCGTGTGTGTATCCATAGTATAAGATAATCTTATTAACACATACAATTATGCGGGAATCAGTTAGTAAGTCAAAACTTCTTGTTAGGAACCCTAATACGGCTGATACATTAGCGCAAATTCCGAATTAACTGCGCTTTTGGGAGTTAACTTGAGCATAATCTTCATTATAAACTCCCAAAAATTAAGAAGATTTGAGCAGTTTTAAAAAATTTGCACTGGCAACACTCTGTACATAAATAGACAACAACACCAAGAAACACTAGGAAATTAAGGGTATCTGACAGATAGGCGTCGCGCTGGTTTCTAAGATCCGACTTTCGACAACTAGATGTCGCTGATGTAGGTAAGAATATAGTGCAATAACAACCAAAGTAGTAATTCTCAATGCTGTTAATCTCAACTTTTGTGTGTATCAGGGTAAAATTTGGATCTGATTAAAGAAGATTTATTGGAGATAATCTCCGTGTGTGTATCCATAGCATAAGATCATCTTATTAATACATACAATTATGCGGAAATCAGTTAATAAGTCAAATTTTCTTGTTAGGAACCCTAATGGGTAAAACTTAAAATAAATGGCAAGCAAGGTGGTATCGCGCCGGGCCGCAGCGCGGCGCCGCCCTCCGCGAACCCGCGACGCCGACCACAACGCGCGGCCGTAACGCGGGCTGGCCCGCGAAAGCGTATAAGTTATGGACGACATACTTTGAAAGGAAGAACTTGATTCTTATACATTGTTGTGAGTAATATTTTATGGTGACAGTGTCAATTGACACTATTTCCAGGGTAACTTGGAAATAATGTCAATTGACACTATTGCGCTTTTGGAAATGGAAACAGTGTCAATTGACTCTATTGCTATTTTAGGCAGCGGTTGTCTGCGCAGCGCAGTGTTGTAAGAGATGGATTTTTATTATATGATTATTTACAAAATTATGGTTTCTCCTTTTACGAAATGTGACCATTAGTGATCGTAAAAGGAAAAATTCCCTTCTATTATTTTATAATTTACAATATTATGGTTTCTCCTTTTACGAAATGTGCACAAATTTCAATAAATGGGCATGTTTTTAGCACTTTTGACACTATTTCCATTTCAGTTTGGAAATAGTGTCAATGACTTATTTTCAATTTCCTTCTTGACACTAATTCCATTTCGAAAGCGCAATAGTGTCAACTGACACTATTACCTGTCACCATATTTTATACTATCTCAAAAAACTGTGTTTTGAAAAAGGCGCAAATTTGTATTCCAAATTTTTATTTTTTAATATGATCACGGTGTCCCTGAAGGAAGAAAAAGTTGACCAAAAGTGTCGCCAAAAACTGTAAATTCCACATCGTTTGGGATGGTTTCCTGATGATGAATCACTTTGTGTTGACCTCGTATTAGATCGTTTTTGGAAAATAAGGACATTTTTTCCCGTATATGACACATTGCACCTAAAGGGTTAATTGGAAATAAACAACTCAACTAAAAACTGAAAATGACAATTTGTTAGCAATGTCATCCACTTCAAAATAAGATTTTAGTTGAGATCCTAGCTACCACCCTTTTGAAAATATCCACATTTTTGCTTTTTTTTTATGTGTTATTTTTGTAGTGAACTTTTGGTACAGGTTTCGAAGCATTATCTTGTACATCCATATTTTTTTTGCATAACGTATACCTATACATGTGTATGTATATATCTACATCTAATTTTTTCTATATAAACACATAAGATTGCCACAGTGTTCCTCAATATCAAAAAAGTTGAAGAAAAGTGTCGCCAAAAATTGATACCGGAATTAAATAGTAGAACCTTTTCCCATTTTAAAACTATCAAAAAGTAAATTGAATTAGATCGTTTCATTTTAATTTAATCGTTTATTTTAATTTTTTTCACAAATGACTTGAACTTATCTCAATAACACATTTTAACAATTGCTTTCCATAACGAACATTGCTAATGTCATTAATTTTATATCTCGTCCTAATGGCGGCGAAATACCGGTTATCATAACCTCTAACGAGATTTTTAGCCGAGCTTCTCTTTCCAACTTGTGGTGTGTTGCTTTTGAGTTTTCCTACAAGTTGGTGGGACCTACAGTTTTTTGCCGACTCCGAACGGCACTTGCAAAGCAAATGAATTTTTTGCTGAGAAGCTTCTCATGGCAGAAATACACCCGGAGAGTTTGCCAAACAACTGCCGAAGGGCGACCCCGTTTAGAAAAATTCTTTTTCTAAATAATTTTTGATGTTACTTTTGTCGGGCATCGAACCGCCACGACTTGGTGTAGAAGGCCGAACACTTAACCGCTACACCACGGCGGCCGCCAAGTATTTTAAAAATTCGCTGTGCAGTGACTGTACTGATTGTTCCGACCACATACCGAGACCGTTGTCATTTCCCAGAAATTCCAGACATTCTATTAAATGATTCAACAACATGTGGATCTTAAGAGTTACTGATAACTCAGTGGATTCAAGTACTTTTGAAAGATGTTTGATATTTTTTTGTAGCTCCTCCTTGTCAACTGATACTGCTGTTGAAAAGCAACCAGATACAATTTTGTTCATCGTTTTGAATGATTCCACAAAAGGTGTTACCTACTTGAAGTGGATGTACGTTTTTCAGCACATCAGAATCATATAATTTATCGGCATTTCGTAAAAGATGCCTACAGGCGTTACCTTCAAATAATTGCCCTTGATAGTTTTTTGCCACAAGATTTAATTTTTTCGGCCAATTCAGTGCGTTATTTTCTCCAAGAAGCGGGACAAGGCCCTTAAAAAAAGATGGTTTACAAAACCCTGAAGAATATGAAGCTCAGGAACTAAACATTTTTCAAGTATGTACCTTTCATCGGGCTCTTCAAAAATTGGAAAATTAACTACATTAAAGCATTCTTTGGCTACTTCCTTATTTTTATCCAATAAACAAAATTTTTCGTAGTGCTGATGCAAGTCCTTAAAGGTTCTTAAATCGTGTTGATTTTCTCCCAATTTATTATATTGGTGTTTTAAGGAAACAAAACATAACGGACATGGAAATGTTGATGCTGCTGTTTGCATTCCATTAATAATCAGCGTTATTTTTAGGTCGGATACAAATTTAAATGAAATCTTATTTATCGCTACAATGTCAAACAGATATTTTAAGTTGTCATAACTTTCTTTTATTTCTGGAACAATACATAATAAGGGTATTCGTGTTTTGTCTTAAGCTTACGAATCTCGTATATTTACGAGTTTACTACAGTTCTTATACGAACGCCCTTGCTAAGCATTTGCGTTTTAGATCTAACCCAAATAACATTTTTAAGATTGAATTTCGAATTTTCTTTTATTTGAATTTTAGTACAATTTACAAGGAATAATCAAATATGCTTCTTTTTGATGATCAAAATTAATTTTCGAAATCATTTTTGAATCATTTAGATTATTCATTTCTGAGATTCAAATAAAGTTGAACATAAGTTTTTAATCATATATTATGATCATCTCGGACGTTATATTTATACAACAAGCGTCATGAGTACCTGGTCTTTTTTTTTTAAGAAAATTTTTGGTACTATTTATTCATACATTTTTCATAGTACATATCACTATTAATATAATATTATCGTTTACAAAAATTTGGATATATAATTAAACCGTGCTTAACTGATTTGAAAAAATGTAGTTGGCTAATTTTTTCGGGTGTACGAGAGAGTTCTCTCATATTCTAACACAAGCGCAAAATATCATTGTATGCGTGTGAGCATCACTGACCTAAGTACATACACACATAACAGCGGCTCTATAGAGTGAATGCGTGTTTAGCACTTGTAGTGGTGTGACTTTCAAATCATATTATAATTATTTTTTTTTTTAATTTTTGGTTTGTTGTCGCACACCCTGCTCGGCGAGACCTATCGATACATATCAATATACCCTAGAATTGTGGTTATTGCAAAAAAGGGAGAAAACTTGTAAGCATTGCGCATTTATATATAAGTACCTGGGTGACCGAGCTTGCTCGGTGCTATCAATTTAGTGCTAACTTTACTTACCAAACTTGTGAGGATGTGTTACACTGTCCTTTATATGTGGGCAAATTATTAAAATTTTGTAATTTTCGTAGCCGTAATGGACTTTTTGCGGACAACCCTACTTGAAAATATTTTAGTTGGTATGTCAGCAAAAATACCTTTCATTTGATACCCATATTGGCATATCTAGCTCCATAAATAAAAAAATTAAATAGGTGGCAACCCTGTAATACAAATATACTGCGATAAGGTGACAACCCTAGATGGCAACTGTACTTAGAAATATTTTAGTTGATATGTCGCCGGAAATACCTCTAATTTGATACCGATATTCGCATATTTTACTCAATATTAAAAAAAACAAATGAGATAGGTTGCCACCCTTAAAAGCCCTCCAAGTGGCAACACCTAAGTGGAGAGTCTTAGAATCAGGCATGCTATCACTGTGCCAAATTTCATCCAAATCGGCCAAGCGGTTCTCGAGATAGTACCGGATATAGAAATATAGTGCGGGCAACCCTAGGTGACAAACCTACTTGGAAGTATTTTAGTTGATATCGTCCCCTTTTTGCGTTTTTATCGTAACCACCATTTTTTCGAAATTTACTTTTTGATGCAAATTTGTTCATCATCCCTTAGCGCATCATCTGGAAAAAAATTATAGCTGAAATCCTTACAGTTATGTCAAAAAATGGCTATCTTTTTTATCGTATCCACCAATTCATAAATGAAAAAATAAAAAAAAAATTTTTTAAATGCTCTCTTGTAAAATTTGGGTTTTGGCGTTTACGATAAAAACGCAAAAAGGGGACGATATGTCGCCGAAAATACCTATCATATGATACCCATATTGTCATATCTTGCTCCATAATTAAAAAAAATGGGATAGGTGGCAACCCTATAAACTACTCGAAATGTCAACCCTAAAGTAGATAGCCTTGGAATCCTTCATACTGTCACCATACCAAATTTCATCCAAATCGGTCAACCGGTTCTCGAGATAGTACTGCGGTAAGGTGGCAACCCTAGGTCGCAACCCTACTTGAAAATACTTAAGTTGGTATCTCGCCGAAAGTACCTTTCATATGATACCCATATTGGCATATCTTGCTCCATAATTTAAAAAAAATGGGATAGGTGGCAACCCTGTAAACCGCCTCAAGTGGCAACCCTAAAGTGCATAGTCTTAAAATCGATCATACTATCACCATTCCAAATTTCAGCCAATTCGGTCAAGCGATTCTCGAGATAGTAACGGATATACAAATATATTGTGGTAAGGTGGCAACCCTACTTGAAACTATTTTAGTTGGTATCTCGCCGAAAATACCTTTCATATGATACCCATAGTGACATATCTTGCTCCATAATTTAAAAAAAGGGATAGGTGGCAACCCTGTAAACCGCCCCAAGTGGCAACCCTAAAGTGGGTAGTCTTAAAATCGATCATACTATCACCATGCCAAATTTCAGCCAATTCGGTCAAGCGATTCTCGAGATAGTACCGGATATACAAATATATTGTGGTAAGGTGGCAACCCTAGGTGGCAACTCTACTTGAAAATATTTTAGTTGGTATCTCGCCGAAAATACCTTTCATATGATACCCATATTGGCATATCTTGCTCCATAATTAAAAAAAAATGGGATAGGTGGCAACCCTGTAAACCGCCCCAAGTGGCAACCCTAAAGTGGGTAGTCTTAGAATCCATCATACTATCTTTGTGCCAAATTTCATCCCAATCGGTCAAGCGGTTCTCGAGATAGTCCGAACATACAAATATACAAATATACAAAATTAACTCGTTTAAAGATATTAGATAGATAGATAAACGCCATGTAAAGCTTATAAAACGTATAAAGCTAGTAAACTATTTACTATGAAAAGTGACATATTTATGAGGTTTATAAGCCTTATGAGGTTTACAAAGCTTAAAATGAATCCCCATATTAATTTTAATACTTTGTATAAAATTCTAGTGTGTTCAATTATTTGAATGCCATGTGTACTAGTCTTGGCGAGGAAGACAGAAAACCGACTGAATACGAAAGGAGCACGAATCATGTTTTTTTGGTTTATCTAAAACAATTAGAAAATCGGTTTGAACCTTGCATTCTTATTAACCTTAACCTTGAAAATCCACTGTTGATACAATTTTTTTCAAGCGAAGAAGCGACAGAGGTAAGGATTATGAAATCATTTATGAAGTGGAACGAATCATAGGTTTTTTTGGTTTATCTAACTTGGTTTATCTAACACCGACAACTGTTGAAGAACATTTTTTGACAGATGCTACCATTACCGAAATTAGTAAAAAAACAAAAAAAAAATTTACTTTAAATGGCGAGTGAAAGGCTGAAATTTAAAATTTTTTCATAATCCTTACCTCTGTCGCTTCTTCGCTTGAAGAAAATTGTTTCGCAAGTAATTTTTCTGTAGATAAGGGTATCAAACAGTGGATTTTCAAGGTACCCTTAAGATTTTCTAATTTGTTTTTATTCATTTCCTACTCTTCTGTGCTTACAAAGCGGCAAAGCATATTTGGCAAAGCCTCAGTTGCCCATTGAAAAAGATCCATTGGTGTCTAAATTCGGTTTCGCACGCGTTGGAGGCTTGCCCTTGCCGCTAATCTTTTCAACGTACCTCCTACTCCATCACATGCTCCCTTAACATGGGATGTTGGGAAAAATGCCATGCGGCTTTTAAATTAAAAAAAGTCTGGTGGTGGGTCAAATATGAAGTTCTTCTTATTATACCTTTCATGAACATGAAATGGTATTATAACTTTGGTCCGATGTTTGTAAGTATGAGAAGAAGAAGAGATAGACCCATCAATAAGTATACCGAAATGATCAGGATGACGAGATGAGTTGATTTAGCAAGGACTGAAACCGAAACCGTAACCGTAACCGATTAAAACCGATTAATTTTTCAAAACCGAAACCGAAACCGTAACCGTTATTTTGATCTGGAAAAGACCGAAACCGAAACCGTTTCAAAAGCCGGAACCGGTTCCAAACGGTTTTGAATTTTCTCAATACCTTACTTCTGTGAGTGGGCACATAGGTAGTTCCTTTTACAAACAGGTACCCTGAAAGTTTTCATGGAAGATTGTCGAGCCACGTTTTTCAAAATTCTGAAAGAGGAAGTTTGACTATAGTTGAATGAAGCGATCGAAACAAATTTACGAGATCCGTAAAAGAAATTTTCAGGCTTGTCTCAGAAAGCGCCACTAATTTTAATGTTTTTAACGATTTATACATTTCATTTGGCTTCCAATTTTAATAAAAAAGTAGAGTTAACTTTAGGAATTTGTTTTGCAGAAATTTCATCCATGCATAGCGTTAATAAATGTATTATTATATTGGAGAAATCCCATCATGGCCGCAGGAAAAAAGTTATGAAAATTCAGACCTATTTCGTAGCTACATAGGTACTTGAGTATTTTAGTAGTAAAATTTTTTTTCGTGTTTTTATTTGGAAACCGAAACCGGAACGAAACCGTAACCGAAACCGAAATAAATTTTGTAGAACGAAACCGGAACCGAAACCGAAACACGTTGCAAAAACCGAAACCGAAACCGGAACGTTATTTTAATCGGTTTCAGACCTTGTGATTTAGCCATGTCCGTCTGTCTGTTTGAACGCAAACTAGTCCCGCAGTTTTTGAGATATTTGGCTGAAATTTTGTATGCGGGCACCATTTTCCAATATAGGAATCATTTGTCGAAACCAGCAAGATCGGACCGATATTACATATAGCTCCCATACAATCGATTGTTCCGATAAACGCATTTTGGGCTATAACTCCTTTAATTTAAGATCTAGGAACGTGAAATTTTGTAAGTTAGCAATACTTCTTATATGTGAAATATCCATGTCGAAACTCTTTGAGATGGGATAAATATTTCACATAGCTCCCATACAATCGATTATTCCGATAAACGGATTTTGGGCTATAACTCATCAACATATATTGGCGCTTAACCGCCTAAGCGATTTTGGCCGTTGCATATCAAAGCACGCCAGTCATTCCTTTTTAGCGATAACTGACGCCAATTGGAAACCCCAAGGGAGTTGAAGTCATCCTCCACCTGTTGTTTCCATCTCAGTCGAGGCCTCCCCCTTCCTCTGCTGCCGAACTCAGGCGACGATAGGAAAACCTTCTGTGCTGGAGCTTCTTTGTCCATTCGCATAACATGGCCTAGCCAGCGGAGTCTTTGGGCTTTAACTCGCTGGACTATGGTCAGATCTGCGTATAGCTCGTACAGCTCATCGTTAAATTTCCTTCGATACTCGCCGTTGGCATCACGGGAAGGACCATAAATCTTCCAGAGAACTTTTCTCTCAAATACTCCAAGGGCCATCTCATCTTCTCTTGACATTGTCCATGAATCTGAGCCATACATCAGGACAGGTATGATGAGAGACTTATAGAGCGTGATCTTTGTTCTTCGAGAGAGGACTTTACTTCTCAATTGCCTACTCAGTCCAAAGTAGCACTTGTTGGCAAGAGTGATTCTCCGCTGGATTTCTAGACTGATGTTATTTTCGGTCTTGATACTGGTTCCCAAATAGACGAAGTCCCTCACAGTTTCAAATTTGTAACTATCAACAGTGACATGGCTGCCAAGGCGCAGGTGCGCCGATTCTTTCTTTGATGACAGCAAATACTTCGTCTTGTCCTCGTTCACGGCAAGACCCACTTTTTTTCGCTTCCTTATCCAGTCCAGAGAAGGCAGCGCTTACGGCGCGGTTGTTAAGGCCAATGATACCAATATCATCGGCATACGCCAGCAATTGCACGCTCTTGTAAAAGATTGTACCATTGCGGTTTAGCTCTGCTGCTCGAATTATCTTCTCCAGCATCAGATTGAAGAAATCGCACGAAAGGGAGTCGCCCTGTCTGAAGCCGCGTTTGGTTTCAAATGGCTCAGAGCGGTCCTTCCCGATTCTGACGGAGCTGTTGGTATTGCTCAACGTCATTTGGCAAAGCCGTATAAGCTTTGCAGGGAAGTCAAATTCAGACATGGCGGCATACAGGCAACTCCTTTTTGCGCTGTCAAAAGCGGCTTTGAATTCGACAAAGAGATGGTGTGTGTCGATTCTTTTATCATGGGTCTTCTCCGGGATTTGGCGTATCGTGAAAATCTGGTCGATGGTAGACTTACCAGGTCTAAAGCCACACTGATAAGGTCCAATCAGTTTGTCTACGATGGGCTTCAGCCTTTCACACAACACGCTAGAAAGAACCTTATATGCAATATTAAGAAGACTAATTCCGCGGTAGTTGGTGCGGTTAGCGGGATCGCCTTTCTTGTGGATTGGGCAAAGCACACTTAAATTCCAATCCGGAGGCATGCATTCGTCTGACTATATTCTGCATAAGAGCTGATGCATGCTTTTTACCAGCTGTTCGCCTCCGTGTTTGAACAGCTCGGCGGGTAGTCCGTCTTTTCCAGGCGCTTTGTTGTTTTTGAGCCGGGATATAGCTATCCTCACTTCATCATAGTCAGGTGGTGGGACAACTTTTCCATCGTCAGGGATTGGGGTATCGCGCTCGACGTCTCCCTCGCAATTTAGCAGTGAGGAGAAGTGCTCCCTCCATAATTTAAGTACACTTTGTACGTCGGTTACCAGGTCGCCATTATTGTCCTTACAGGAGCTTGCCCCGGTCTTAAAACCTTCCGTCATCCGCCGGATCTTTTCATAGAATTTTCGGGCATCATTCCTGTCAGCCAGCATCTCAAGCTCCTCACACTCACGCCTTTCGGCCTCACTTTTCTTTTTTCTGAAAAGGCGTCTCTCTTCCTTCTTTGCCTCACGATATTGTTGCCATACACTGCGGGTTGCGCCCGTTCGCAACGTCTCCTTGTAGGCAGCGTCCTTTTTTTTCGAGGCAGTTTTGCATTCCTCATCGTACCAGTTGTTCTTGCGGGCTCGCTGGAACCCTATAGTGGCCTCAGCGGCGGTACGCAATGAGTGAGAGATATGCTTCCATTGCTCGGTAACATCGTTAGGTCGGGGATTGCCCTCTGCTAGCAGGTGTGACAGTCGAGTTGTGAAATTATCAGCTGTCTGTGTCATGCGCAGCTTCTCGACGTCAAACTTTCCTTCCGTTACTGTGCGCACTTTCTTCGTTGCACAGAGGCGTGTGCGTATCTTGGCTGCGACAAGATAATGGTCAGAGTCAATATTGGGACCACGCAGTGTACGCATGTCCAGAACGGTGGAGCTATGTCTGCCGTCAATCAAGACATGATCAATCTGGTTTCTAGTTCTTTGATCAGGGGACAGCCATGTGGCTTGGTGTATTCGCTTATGCTGGAACCTGGTACTACTGATGACCATATTGCGAGCAGCGGCGAAGTCAATCAACCTAGTGCCGTTGGGGGATGTTATATCGTGGAGACTGAATTTTCCAACTGTAGGACCAAAGACTCCTTCCTTGCCCACCTTGGCATTAAAGTCGCCGAGCACGATTTTTATATCATGCTGGGGGCAGCGATCATAAGTCTGTTCAAGTTTATCGTAGAAGGAGTCCTTCTCTGCGTCGTCCGTCTCCTCAGTCGGCGCATAGGCGCAGATAAATGTTATGTTGAAAAACCTCGCCTTGATGCGGATGGCAGCGAGACGCTCGTCCACAGGAGTGAACGCTAATACTTGGCGGCGAAGTCTCTTTCCCACCACGAATCCTACACCACGCGCTTTGCCGCGGGTCTGGCCACTGTAGTATACGTCACAAGGACCGATGGTCGTCTTTCCTTGCCCCGTCCATCGCATTTCCTGCAGGGCGGTGATGTCGGCCTTTGCGCCTACGAGGACATCAACCAGTCGGGCAGCGGCACCGTCCGTTGAAAGGGTCCGGACATTCCCGGTACATGCCCTAATATCCAAATCATTATGCCTTATTCGTTTTGCCGGGTCGTCAACATTAAAGGGGGTTCTCATCCGACACATGACACATGATATACGATGTCGTAAATTTAAGAGGTAAAGCATAAATGTGGGATTTTTGTTTCCACTAATGCGTTTTTCTTTATTTAACACAAATAAATTCGTATTCAACGTTTTATTTTTTGAACGAAAAAAGTTTTTAACAAATTTTAAAAAGAAATAAAAATGACAACTGATATTTTAAGGAAATTTTCTGATTTTAAAATCACGTCTACTTGATTATACGTCTATATAACAACTCTAAATTTTCATAATTTTCAATGAAACCTATTTCATAGCTATGTTGATCTAAATAGTTTAATGCATAAATCTGTTGAGTGGATTTTAAAGTTTATTTCTACTTAGGGATTTCCTCAACCCCACAATTCGGCCATCCTGGAGTGTATTCGTCCTCGAATGTCTCGTCATCATCTTGACTATAATTGACCCACGGCTTCATAAATTCGGCACAAGTAGATGTTCGATTAGGACCTTCACACTCTCCAGCTTTAACAACGTCGTAAGAATCGTTCGGCTTTATCTTCACAATCCGATAAGGACCAAAATATTTTGGTCTTAACTTGAGCCCTCCACCAGACTACGTTCGCTTTACAGCTACTAATTCGTCGAGTGAATATTTGCGAACTTCTTTGCGTTTAAGGTTGTACGTTTTTCTGTTTTCATCCTGTATTTTCAAAATTTGCTTTTTTGCGTGTTGTCTCAACTCATCTCTTTGCTCTTGATATTTTAGTCGTATTTCTTCTTCTATACAGTTTTTTATATTTAAATCGTCGATTCTTCGCATTTTCACGCCTATTAACAGCTCAAAAGGCGTCATGTCGATACTTCGGTTAAATGTAGAGTTAATTACTTGCTGTACCCTGTCTACAAACTTATACCACTTTGTAGGATCACTTTGGCTTAGCTTCGTTGAAACGCCAGTGATGACACCAATTAACCGCTCCACCTGGCCATTGACACGAGGTAGACCAGTGGTTATTGTCGAATGCCGAATATTTTCTTCTTCACAGTAGCGCCGGAAATCGTCAGATGTAAATGCGGCACCACGATCCGAAATAATCTGAACAGGACTACCAAACGTTACACTTTGCAACCTCAAACGGTTAATTGTTTCTTGTGCTGATGTTGTCTTGATTGGATATAACCACACAAATTTCGTAAAAGAATCGATTACACAAAATATGTGTTTGTAAGATTTATTTGTAGACTCCAATGGACCAAGAAAATCGATGTGATAAGTGTGAAGCGGTACTGCTTCTTTTGGTATGGGGTGTAACTTCCCTTCTCATGTGATCGTCTGATTACGTCTCGCTGCATGCATTTCGGTACCACAACTAACTCAATACCGTCAACCAGCTTATGAAGAATACCTCCTTTTTCAAAGTAATCGTTGTATGTATGTTTTTCTTTTATAATTTCAGAAATAGCTCTTAGATCCTCATCTTGTTCTTGATCTCGACGCATAGAAATTAGAAAATTCGCATCTGTTACTAACATGATTGGATAACGACTAAATGCGTCTACATGCCTCATTTGTAGACCACTTCGATGTTCTACTTGGTAATCATATTCCTCAAGGAATAATATCCAACGAGCTACCCTAGTACTCAAATCTTTTTTCTGCAATGTCTTAGTGAAAGCGTTGCAATCAGTTACTAATTTAAAACGCAAACCAAGCAAGTACACTCGAAACTTTTTCAGCGCTTCTATAACGGCTAAGATTTCAAGTTCGTAACTTGAATAATTTCTTTCTGCGTCGGAAGTTTTTTGTTGTCATCGGGAAACTTTTGAAAAAGTACTGCACCATAACCGTCAATAGAGGCATTAGTATGAACTTCAGTTTCATACTGCTGATTGAAAATACCCAACACTGGTTTTTCGCTTAAAATCTTCTTAATCGTGGCAATTGCTGAAATTTGGTCGGCACCCATTTCAAATTTTTTCCCTTGCTTAGTCAAATCAGTCAAAGGTTTTGCTATCAAAGAAAATGAAGGTACAAATTTTCTAAAGTACCCAGCAAGACCCAAGAAACTTTGCAAATGTTTTATATTTTTTGGCAATGGAAACTTAGCCAAAGATTCAATTTTAGATGTAGACGGCGAAATCTTCTGGCTTTCAATAACGTGTCCAAGAAATTCTACTCGCTTTTTCAAGAAATGACATTTTTTTTAATTTAACATAAGACCATAATCTCTACATTGATTCAAGACTATTTTTAAATTACACAAAGCCTCGTGTTCAGTTTCGGCAGGTATAATTATATCATCTACATAGGGCAGAGCAATTCCACGTCGAGTAAGATCACGAAAAATTGTGTTAACGTGCCTTTGAAAAACACCCGGAGAGTTAGATAAGCCAAATGGCACTTTGCAAAATTGATATTGACCGCCATGTGTAATAAACGCGGTATATTTTCGGCTAGATTCAGACACGGAAACATGGAAGAACCCATTTTTTAAGTCTATATTACTGAATATTTTCGTTTTTTTGCAAACGATCTAATTGGTCTTCAATCAAAGGCAACGGAAAACGATATTTAATTATAACTTTATTAATCTGCCTATAATCTATGCACAACCGATGACCGCCATTTCGTTTTTTAACCAGTACTACAGGACTACAAAACTCAGATTCAGAACTTTCAATTACACCGTCTGTCAACCACTGTTCTATTTGATCATCCACTATTACTCTTTGTGCTAATGGCAGCCGCCGTGGCCTGAACGATATGGGTGTTTCATCCCGTAATACAATTTTCATTTCAACATTAGTTGATTTACATTTCTCCGGCTTATAATTATTTACTAAATCACGTACTTCTTCTTTTGCCAACTTACTGGCACTCTCATCAATGTCGATCCCATCAGCGGTTAATTCAATATTCATCATAGGAAATACCAATTCGTTTCAACGGGGATTGCCCTCTGCTAGCAGGTGTGACAGTCGAGTTGTGAAATTATCAGCTGTCTGTGTCATGCGCAGCTTCTCGACGTCAAACTTTCCTTCCGTTACTGTGCGCACTTTCTTCGTTGCACAGAGGCGTGTGCGTATCTTGGCTGCGACAAGATAATGGTCAGAGTCAATATTGGGACCACGCAGTGTACGCATGTCCAGAACGGTGGAGCTATGTCTGCCGTCAATCAAGACATGATCAATCTGGTTTCTAGTTCTTTGATCAGGGGACAGCCATGTGGCTTGGTGTATTCGCTTATGCTGGAACCTGGTACTACTGATGACCATATTGCGAGCAGCGGCGAAGTCAATCAACCTAGTGCCGTTGGGGGATGTTATATCGTGGAGACTGAATTTTCCAACTGTAGGACCAAAGACTCCTTCCTTGCCCACCTTGGCATTAAAGTCGCCGAGCACGATTTTTATATCATGCTGGGGGCAGCGATCATAAGTCTGTTCAAGTTTATCGTAGAAGGAGTCCTTCTCTGCGTCGTCCGTCTCCTCAGTCGGCGCATAGGCGCAGATAAATGTTATGTTGAAAAACCTCGCCTTGATGCGGATGGCAGCGAGACGCTCGTCCACAGGAGTGAACGCTAATACTTGGCGGCGAAGTCTCTTTCCCACCACGAATCCTACACCACGCGCTTTGCCGCGGGTCTGGCCACTGTAGTATACGTCACAAGGACCGATGGTCGTCTTTCCTTGCCCCGTCCATCGCATTTCCTGCAGGGCGGTGATGTCGGCCTTTGCGCCTACGAGGACATCAACCAGTCGGGCAGCGGCACCGTCCGTTGAAAGGGTCCGGACATTCCCGGTACATGCCCTAATATCCAAATCATTATGCCTTATTCGTTTTGCCGGGTCGTCAACATTAAAGGGGGTTCTCATCCGACACATGACACATGATATACGATGTCGTAAATTTAAGAGGTAAAGCATAAATGTGGGATTTTTGTTTCCACTAATGCGTTTTTCTTTATTTAACACAAATAAATTCGTATTCAACGTTTTATTTTTTGAACGAAAAAAGTTTTTAACAAATTTTAAAAAGTAATAAAAATGACAACTGATATTTTAAGGAAATTTTCTGATTTTAAAATCACGTCTACTTGATTATACGTCTATATAACAACTCTAAATTTTCATAATTTTCAATGAAACCTATTTCATAGCTATGTTGATCTAAATAGTTTAATGCATAAATCTGTTGAGTGGATTTTAAAGTTTATTTCTACTTAGGGATTTCCTCAACCCCACAATTCGGCCATCCTGGAGTGTATTCGTCCTCGAATGTCTCGTCATCATCTTGACTATAATTGACCCACGGCTTCATAAATTCGGCACAAGTAGATGTTCGATTAGGACCTTCACACTCTCCAGCTTTAACAACGTCGAAAGAATCGTTCGGCTTTATCTTCACATTCCGATAAGGACCAAAATATTTTGGTCTTAACTTGAGCCCTCCACCAGACTACGTTCGCTTTACAGCTACTAATTCGTCGAGTGAATATTTGCGAACTTCTTTGCGTTTAAGGTTGTACGTTTTTCTGTTTTCATCCTGTATTTTCAAAATTTGCTTTTTTGCGTGTTGTCTCAACTCATCTCTTTGCTCTTGATATTTTAGTCGTATTTCTTCTTCTATACAGTTTTTTATATTTAAATCGTCGATTCTTCGCATTTTCACGCCTATTAACAGCTCAAAAGGCGTCATGTCGATACTTCGGTTAAATGTAGAGTTAATTACTTGCTGTACCCTGTCTACAAACTTATACCACTTTGTAGGATCGCTTTGGCTTAGCTTCGTTGAAACGCCAGTGATGACACCAATTAACCGCTCCACCTGGCCATTGACACGAGGTAGACTAGTGGTTATTGTCGAATGCCGAATATTTTCTTCTTCACAGTAGCGCCGGAAATCGCCAGATGTAAATGCGGCACCACGATCCGAAATAATCTGAACAGGACTACCAAACGTTACACTTTGCAACCTCAAACGGTTAATTGTTTCTTGTGCTGATGTTGTCTTGATTGGATATAACCACACAAATTTCGTAAAAGAATCGATTACACAAAATATGTGTTTGTAAGATTTATTTGTAGACTCCAATGGACCAAGAAAATCGATGTGATAAGTGTGAAGCGGTACTGCTTCTTTTGGTATGGGGTGTAACTTCCCTTCTCATGTGATCGTCTGATTACGTCTCGCTGCATGCATTTCGGTACCACAACTAACTCAATACCGTCAACCAGCTTATGAAGAATACCTCCTTTTTCAAAGTAATCGTTGTATGTATGTTTTTCTTTTATAATTTCAGAAATAGCTCTTAGATCCTCATCTTGTTCTTGATCTCGACGCATAGAAATTAGAAAATTCGCATCTGTTACTAACATGATTGGATAACGACTAAATGCGTCTACATGCCTCATTTGTAGACCACTTCGATGTTCTACTTGGTAATCATATTCCTCAAGGAATAATATCCAACGAGCTACCCTAGTACTCAAATCTTTTTTCTGCAATGTCTTAGTGAAAGCGTTGCAATCAGTTACTAATTTAAAACGCAAACCAAGCAAGTACACTCGAAACTTTTTCAGCGCTTCTATAACGGCTAAGATTTCAAGTTCGTAACTTGAATAATTTCTTTCTGCGTCGGAAGTTTTTTGTTGTCATCGGGAAACTTTTGAAAAAGTACTGCACCATAACCGTCAATAGAGGCATTAGTATGAACTTCAGTTTCATACTGCTGATTGAAAATACCCAACACTGGTTTTTCGCTTAAAATCTTCTTAATCGTGGCAATTGCTGAAATTTGGTCGGCACCCATTTCAAATTTTTTCCCTTGCTTAGTCAAATCAGTCAAAGGTTTTGCTATCAAAGAAAATGAAGGTACAAATTTTCTAAAGTACCCAGCAAGACCCAAGAAACTTTGCAAATGTTTTATATTTTTTGGCAATGGAAACTTAGCCAAAGATTCAATTTTAGATGTAGACGGCGAAATCTTCTGGCTTTCAATAACGTGTCCAAGAAATTCTACTCGCTTTTTCAAGAAATGACATTTTTTTTAATTTAACATAAGACCATAATCTCTACATTGATTCAAGACTATTTTTAAATTACACAAAGCCTCGTGTTCAGTTTCGGCAGGTATAATTATATCATCTACATAGGGCAGAGCAATTCCACGTCGAGTAAGATCACGAAAAATTGTGTTAACGTGCCTTTGAAAAACACCCGGAGAGTTAGATAAGCCAAATGGCACTTTGCAAAATTGATATTGACCGCCATGTGTAATAAACGCGGTATATTTTCGGCTAGATTCAGACACGGAAACATGGAAGAACCCATTTTTTAAGTCTATATTACTGAATATTTTCGTTTTTTTGCAAACGATCTAATTGGTCTTCAATCAAAGGCAACGGAAAACGATATTTAATTATAACTTTATTAATCTGCCTATAATCTATGCACAACCGATGACCGCCATTTCGTTTTTTAACCAGTACTACAGGACTACAAAACTCAGATTCAGAACTTTCAATTACACCGTCTGTCAACCACTGTTCTATTTGATCATCCACTATTACTCTTTGTGCTAATGGCAGCCGCCGTGGCCTGAACGATATGGGTGTTTCATCCCGTAATACAATTTTCATTTCAACATTAGTTGATTTACATTTCTCCGGCTTATAATTATTTACTAAATCACGTACTTCTTCTTTTGCCAACTTACTGGCACTCTCATCAATGTCGATCCCATCAGCGGTTAATTCAATATTCATCATAGGAAATACCAATTCGTTTCAACGGGGATTGCCCTCTGCTAGCAGGTGTGACAGTCGAGTTGTGAAATTATCAGCTGTCTGTGTCATGCGCAGCTTCTCGACGTCAAACTTTCCTTCCGTTACTGTGCGCACTTTCTTCGTTGCACAGAGGCGTGTGCGTATCTTGGCTGCGACAAGATAATGGTCAGAGTCAATATTGGGACCACGCAGTGTACGCATGTCCAGAACGGTGGAGCTATGTCTGCCGTCAATCAAGACATGATCAATCTGGTTTCTAGTTCTTTGATCAGGGGACAGCCATGTGGCTTGGTGTATTCGCTTATGCTGGAACCTGGTACTACTGATGACCATATTGCGAGCAGCGGCGAAGTCAATCAACCTAGTGCCGTTGGGGGATGTTATATCGTGGAGACTGAATTTTCCAACTGTAGGACCAAAGACTCCTTCCTTGCCCACCTTGGCATTAAAGTCGCCGAGCACGATTTTTATATCATGCTGGGGGCAGCGATCATAAGTCTGTTCAAGTTTATCGTAGAAGGAGTCCTTCTCTGCGTCGTCCGTCTCCTCAGTCGGCGCATAGGCGCAGATAAATGTTATGTTGAAAAACCTCGCCTTGATGCGGATGGCAGCGAGACGCTCGTCCACAGGAGTGAACGCTAATACTTGGCGGCGAAGTCTCTTTCCCACCACGAATCCTACACCACGCGCTTTGCCGCGGGTCTGGCCACTGTAGTATACGTCACAAGGACCGATGGTCGTCTTTCCTTGCCCCGTCCATCGCATTTCCTGCAGGGCGGTGATGTCGGCCTTTGCGCCTACGAGGACATCAACCAGTCGGGCAGCGGCACCGTCCGTTGAAAGGGTCCGGACATTCCCGGTACATGCCCTAATATCCAAATCATTATGCCTTATTCGTTTTGCCGGGTCGTCAACATTAAAGGGGGTTCTCATCCGACACATGACACATGATATACGATGTCGTAAATTTAAGAGGTAAAGCATAAATGTGGGATTTTTGTTTCCACTAATGCGTTTTTCTTTATTTAACACAAATAAATTCGTATTCAACGTTTTATTTTTTGAACGAAAAAAGTTTTTAACAAATTTTAAAAAGTAATAAAAATGACAACTGATATTTTAAGGAAATTTTCTGATTTTAAAATCACGTCTACTTGATTATACGTCTATATAACAACTCTAAATTTTCATAATTTTCAATGAAACCTATTTCATAGCTATGTTGATCTAAATAGTTTAATGCATAAATCTGTTGAGTGGATTTTAAAGTTTATTTCTACTTAGGGATTTCCTCAACCCCACAATTCGGCCATCCTGGAGTGTATTCGTCCTCGAATGTCTCGTCATCATCTTGACTATAATTGACCCACGGCTTCATAAATTCGGCACAAGTAGATGTTCGATTAGGACCTTCACACTCTCCAGCTTTAACAACGTCGAAAGAATCGTTCGGCTTTATCTTCACATTCCGATAAGGACCAAAATATTTTGGTCTTAACTTGAGCCCTCCACCAGACTACGTTCGCTTTACAGCTACTAATTCGTCGAGTGAATATTTGCGAACTTCTTTGCGTTTAAGGTTGTACGTTTTTCTGTTTTCATCCTGTATTTTCAAAATTTGCTTTTTTGCGTGTTGTCTCAACTCATCTCTTTGCTCTTGATATTTTAGTCGTATTTCTTCTTCTATACAGTTTTTTATATTTAAATCGTCGATTCTTCGCATTTTCACGCCTATTAACAGCTCAAAAGGCGTCATGTCGATACTTCGGTTAAATGTAGAGTTAATTACTTGCTGTACCCTGTCTACAAACTTATACCACTTTGTAGGATCGCTTTGGCTTAGCTTCGTTGAAACGCCAGTGATGACACCAATTAACCGCTCCACCTGGCCATTGACACGAGGTAGACTAGTGGTTATTGTCGAATGCCGAATATTTTCTTCTTCACAGTAGCGCCGGAAATCGCCAGATGTAAATGCGGCACCACGATCCGAAATAATCTGAACAGGACTACCAAACGTTACACTTTGCAACCTCAAACGGTTAATTGTTTCTTGTGCTGATGTTGTCTTGATTGGATATAACCACACAAATTTCGTAAAAGAATCGATTACACAAAATATGTGTTTGTAAGATTTATTTGTAGACTCCAATGGACCAAGAAAATCGATGTGATAAGTGTGAAGCGGTACTGCTTCTTTTGGTATGGGGTGTAACTTCCCTTCTCATGTGATCGTCTGATTACGTCTCGCTGCATGCATTTCGGTACCACAACTAACTCAATACCGTCAACCAGCTTATGAAGAATACCTCCTTTTTCAAAGTAATCGTTGTATGTATGTTTTTCTTTTATAATTTCAGAAATAGCTCTTAGATCCTCATCTTGTTCTTGATCTCGACGCATAGAAATTAGAAAATTCGCATCTGTTACTAACATGATTGGATAACGACTAAATGCGTCTACATGCCTCATTTGTAGACCACTTCGATGTTCTACTTGGTAATCATATTCCTCAAGGAATAATATCCAACGAGCTACCCTAGTACTCAAATCTTTTTTCTGCAATGTCTTAGTGAAAGCGTTGCAATCAGTTACTAATTTAAAACGCAAACCAAGCAAGTACACTCGAAACTTTTTCAGCGCTTCTATAACGGCTAAGATTTCAAGTTCGTAACTTGAATAATTTCTTTCTGCGTCGGAAGTTTTTTGTTGTCATCGGGAAACTTTTGAAAAAGTACTGCACCATAACCGTCAATAGAGGCATTAGTATGAACTTCAGTTTCATACTGCTGATTGAAAATACCCAACACTGGTTTTTCGCTTAAAATCTTCTTAATCGTGGCAATTGCTGAAATTTGGTCGGCACCCATTTCAAATTTTTTCCCTTGCTTAGTCAAATCAGTCAAAGGTTTTGCTATCAAAGAAAATGAAGGTACAAATTTTCTAAAGTACCCAGCAAGACCCAAGAAACTTTGCAAATGTTTTATATTTTTTGGCAATGGAAACTTAGCCAAAGCTTCAATTTTAGATGTAGACGGCGAAATCAACAAAGAGTTAAAAGTTATAAATGGAAAAATATTCGTGCTTGATTAAGTATGAAAATTCTTTCATAGGTTTCACACCAAGTCCTAAAAATTCGCAAATCTTTCATATAAGTTAGCATTGAAATTAAAGAAATGTTCTATATGGAAGTATAAATATATGCATAAATGGACACTGAGAAGGGTTTACTTTCAAGCTGGGTAGTGGCCTAAGGTGCTAGACCTTCTAGCATACAAGTCACTACAGTGTTGTGAGTTCGACTCTCACAATGCCGGGAAGAAAAGTCCTTGAAGAGATGTAACTCCAGTATCATCGAAACATATGTCGGCTTGTCTGGTTCCTGCAGCGCGTAGGTAAATTTTTCTCAAAAAACACATTTTCATACAATCCCGAAAATTGCTTGTAAATACCGTCGTTACTTACAGCAATAGACTACAAGTCAAAAAAGCAACAAAGAGTTAAATGTTATAAATGGAAAAATATTCGTGCTTGATTAAGTATGAAAATTCTTTCATAGGTTTCACACCAAGTCCTAAAAATTGGCAAATCTTTCATATAAGTTAGCATTGAAATTAAAGAAATGTTCTATATGGAAGTATAAATATATGCATAAATGGACACTGAGAAGGGTTTACCTTCAAGCTGGGTAGTGGCCTAAGGTGCTAGACCTTCTAGCATACAAGTCACTACAGTGTTGTGAGTTCGACTCTCACAATGCCGGGAAGAAAAGTCCTTGAAGAGATGTAACTCCAGTATCATCGAAACATATGTCGGCTTGTCTGGTTCCTGCAGCGCGTAGGTAAATTTTTCTCAAAAAACACATTTTCATACAATCCCGAAAATTGCTTGTAAATACCGTCGGTACTTACAGCAATAGACTACAAGTCAAAAAAGCAACAAAGAGTTAAATGTTATAAATGGAAAAATATTCGTGCTTGATTAAGTATGAAAATTCTTTCATAGGTTTCACACCAAGTCCTAAAAATTCGCAAATCTTTCATATAAGTTAGCATTGAAATTAAAGAAATGTTCTATATGGAAGTATAAATATATGCATAAATGGACACTGAGAAGGGTTTACCTTCAAGCTGGGTAGTGGCCTAAGGTGCTAGACCTTCTAGCATACAAGTCACTACAGTGTTGTGAGTTCGACTCTCACAATGCCGGGAAGAAAAGTCCTTGAAGAGATGTAACTCCAGTATAGGTAAATTTTTCTCAAAAAACACATTCTCATACAATCCCGAAAATTGCTTGTAAATACCGTCGGTACTTACAGCAATAGACTACAAGTCAAAAAAGCAACAAAGAAATCTTCTGGCTTTCAATAACGTGTCCAAGAAATTCTACTCGCTTTTTCAAGAAATGACATTTTTTTAAATTTAACATAAGACCATAATCTCTACATTGATTCAAGACTATTTTTAAATTACACAAAGCCTCGTGTTCAGTTTCGGCAGGTATAATTATATCATCTACATAGGGCAGAGCAATTCCACGTCGAGTAAGATCACGAAAAATTGTGTTAACGTGCCTTTGAAAAACACCCGGAGAGTTAGATAAGCCAAATGGCACTTTGCAAAATTGATATTGACCGCCATGTGTAATAAACGCGGTATATTTTCGGCTAGATTCAGACACGGAAACATGGAAGAACCCATTTTTTAAGTCTATATTACTGAATATTTTCGCTTTTTGCAAACGATCTAATTGGTCTTCAATCAAAGGCAACGGAAAACGATATTTAATTATAACTTTATTAATCTGCCTATAATCTGTGCACAACCGATGACCGCCATTTCGTTTTTTAACCAGTACTACAGGACTACAAAACTCAGATTCCGAACTTTCAATTACACCGTCTGTCAACCACTGTTCTATTTGATCATCCACTATTACTCTTTGTGCTAATGGAAGCCGCCGTGGCCTGAACGATATGGGTGTTTCATCCCGTAATACAATTTTCATTTCAACATTAGTTGATTTACATTTCTCCGGCTTATAATTATTTACTAAATCACGTACTTCTTCTTTTGCCAACTTACTGGCACTCTCATCAATGTCGATCCCATCAGCTGTTAATTCAATATTCATCATAGGAAATACCAATTCGTTTCAACGGTGCTTTTCTTTATAAAAAGTCCACCACTATTTATATGTATGTCTGCTTGTGAACAAAATTCTTCTCCAATTACAATATCGACATCAATACACTTTACAGAGACTACCAGGCAATTTACCACAAACATTTCATTATCAATTTCGATTTCAATACTCAGTTTCCCAAAAGGTTTAATATTATTTTCATTTTTTCGTTCACCAAAACCTACCAAGCAAATGTTTGATTGTTCTAACATAGGTTTACCCAAGGAATTATAAACGCGATCGGTCATTATGTTAAACTTACTGCCAGTATCAAACAGGGCAACATATTTCTGATTTCGAATAGTTACAAACTTGTTCATAATATTATTTTTGGCACACAGGTATCGAGTATTGCTTTTGTCATTTTTTACTTCAGATTTTGGGCAATTTTTCGAAATGTGCCCAAATTGTTTACAATGAAAACATTTAGTGCCTTTACTTTTGTCTTTACAATCAGTGCTCTTATGTCCTTTCTCACCGCAATTATAACAAATAAATTTATCTTTTTCATTTTTAAAAATTTTCTTCTCATCTGTTTTGAACTCATTATTTTTCTTACTATTCTTTCGCATTGATTCGTAGATTTTTATTTTTTCTTTAAACTCTTTTAGGTTGTGTGCACCATATAAAACAGTTTTGTTTATACTTACATCGCGAATGCCTTTAATAACGTACTGCATTAATGGATTTATTTCAATATTACCACGCTGTGCCAGCTCTTTCATACACAAAAAATATTCCTGTACACTCTCATCTGTTTTCATATTTCTCTCGGTCAGTTGCTTGTGTATATTTGCACTGTTTACAACAGTTTTGAATTCATCAGCCAATACCATTTTAAGTTTCTGCCATGATGTTACTCCTCGTTCGCTTTGGATAAATAATTTAGCCAGTCCTCGTAATGATTTTTTTGCGAATATGAACTTTTGAAGTTCATCCCAACCCATCAAAATTGCCGTTTCTTCAAAATCAGTTAACCATACTTCTATAGAAATATTTCCGCTTCCATCAAAAGGTCGAACAGAGTCTTCGATATCTCTAAAGTTCATTGAAAATCTGGACATTTGTGTTGAAGTTGTACTTGTGACCACTCTTGAATTCAATACGCCATTATCTTCAAAATTTGCTGTATTTCTGCCTCCCATTCGCACATTTTCAGTGCTTCGTGCATTTGTTCTACTTCCAAAATTGACATTATCATAAAAACTATGCATCTCTCCATCATCATTTTCATTATTATCGTCAACATCTAACTCATTTTCGTCGTCGTCATTGCCTTCTGCCGCTGCACATAGCAATGTTGTGATCTGCAAATTTTGAAAAATATGCAGCTTCATATCAGCTACACTGCTACTTAAGCCCAATATGCTACAAATTGAAATCAAATCATCCTCGGTCAAATTGTCCTCGATATATGTAAGCTTCTGCTTGTAGCGCTCGTCATGTTCGTCAAATTGAAATCCTGTGAATTCACGCAAACGTTGCCTGTTAGATCTATCGCCTTCTGATTCAAATACAAATTTATGAAGAGCGGATATACTCTCCTTTTGCTTATACGTAGCTTGTTTCGTACAAATTCAAAATTCTGCAAACTAGCCATTATGCACAATATTTCTTCAGTGTTCACAATTGGACGAGCCCCCAAATATGTGGGATTTTTGTTTCCACTAATGCGTTTTTCTTTATTTAACACAAATAAATTCGTATTCAACGTTTTATTTTTTGAACGAAAAAAATTTTTAACAAATTTTAAAAAGTAATAAAAATGACAACTGATATTTTAAGGAAATTTTCTGATTATACGTCTATATAACAACTCTAAATTTTCATAATTTTCAATGAAACCTATTTCATAGCTATGTTGATCTAAATAGTTTAATGCATAAATCTGTTGAGTGGATTTTAAAGTTTATTTCTACTTAGGGATTTCCTCAACCCCACATAAATACGATGCAAATAAGAAAATACACGAATACTCTTAATGTTAATATTTTTTTGACGCTTGTTAATTTCGAATTTTTGAAAATTTTTCCTCCTTGTTCGTAAGTAGTTCTTGTTTCCTGTTTTTCGTTTAAGTCGACATTTTTTTCGTCCTGAAAAACCGATAAGCAGATTTTGAAAAACCCCTGACCACCGTCAGCCATTACTTTAATTTGTGGTGTGCCGATTATATTTCTTTTTTCTATTACTGTTTCTAAAAGTTCTTGAGCGTCTGCATAAACAACTGGTCTTAACAATTTATTTTTGTTTCCAGAAACTTCAAAATAACTGGCAGTGTATTTATATACAGAATCTAAAGCCTGTCTTGTTTCTTTTGCATATTCTCGGTAACAAGGAGGAATTGCTTTCTTTCCACGCAACTTCTTATAAAATTTGTAACAACTTCCATTTGATTTGAAGTTGCACAAGTTGCTAACTGATACTGATTTAATTTGTCATGAGTATATATGCTTTTTTTTTAGTTAATATTGGATTCACAATTATTCTGGAAGGCCGTCCAGAAGTTTTTAATTCTAGTGGAACATTTTGCGTTAATTTTTGCGTTAGCTTTTGTACCAGGCTCGAAACATTTTGTACAGTAGTCGGCGGAAGGCATTTATGCCTAACACCCTTCCCGAATTCATGGTAACACTTGGAACATACCAACTTTTTCACGTTTTTCGTTTTTTTGTTTTTATTCACTCGAGGAATACCCCTTCCGGTAATCATTTTTTTATGAAATTTTTGACGAGCAACAGTACAAATTATGCAGTTACAAAATTTATTTCTGTTTCGAGTTTCTGTTAATAAATTTATATTTCCGAATTTAGGTGTCGAAGGAAGGTGTCTCTTGAAAGTACCTTTCTGATTTTCTTGCAAAGTTACCCTACATGTATGGCAAATCGAAGTGGGGTATCTCTAATCATTTATATTAAATTTACTGTTACCAAACGTACGTATTAAACTTCCTAGTTTCTTTGTAACCATAAACTTCTTGATATTTGATTTTCCAAGTTTAATTTTGACACCACATGAACATGAAATGGTATTATAACTTTGGTCCGATGTTTGTAAATATGAGAAGAAGAAGAGATAGACCCATCAATAAGTATACCGAAATGATCAGGATGACGAGATGAGTTGATTTAGACATGTCCGTCTGTCAATTTTTGAGATATCTGGCTGAAATTTTGTATGTGGCCACCATTTTGTAATATAGGAATCATTTGTCGGAACTGACAAGATCGGACCAGTATAACATATAGCCCCCATACAACCGATTGTTCAGATATAAGGTTTTTTGGCCAAAACTTCTGCAATTAAAAAGTTAGGAACGTAAAATTTTGCAACTCGAGTACTTTCTATTTATGTAGTGTATATAGCGAAAATCAACAAGATCGGACAAATGTAACATATAGCCCCCATACAACCGATTGTTCAGATATAAGGTTTTCTGGCCAAAACTTCTGCAATTAAAAAGTTAAGACCGTAAAATTTTGCAACTCGAGTACTTTCTATTTATGTAGTGTATATAGTGAAAATCAACAAGATCGGGCATATGTAACATATAGCCCCCATACAACCGATTGTTCAGATATAAGGTTTTTTGACCAAAACTTCTGCAATTAAAAAGTTAGGAACGTAAAATTTTGCAACTCGAGTACTTTCTATTTATGTAGTGTATATAGTGAAAATCAACAAGATCGGGCAAATGTAACATATAGCCCCCATACAACCGATTGTTCAGATATAAGGTTTTTTGGCCAAAACTTCTGCAATTAAAAATTTAGGAACATAAAATTTTGGATCTTGAGTACTTTCAATTTATGTAGTGTGTAGAGGAAAATCAAGAAGATCGGGTATATATAACATATAGCCCCATACAACCGGTTGTTCCGATATAAGGTTTTTTGGCCAATACTTCCGCATTTAAAAAGTTAGGAACGTAAAATATTGCACCTTTAGTACTTTCTACATATGTAATGTGTATAGTGTAAGTCAGTACAATTGAACACGTATAATATATAGCCTCCATACAATCGATTGTTCCGATAACTCGGATCCTATTATTTTGTAAGTTTTTTTAAATTATAACAAAGATGTGTAATGTGTATAGTAAATATAGTTAAATTGACACAGGCTGTACTGGGTATCGAACAGTGAAAATCGTGACGCTTATTCATGAAAGGTATATAGCCTTCGGCACAGCCGAAGACAGCTTTCCTTACTTGTTTTCTATTATTTTCGTGATTCATTATTGAAAACAGTTAAGCCCGCACAACGTTTTTTAACAAAACTTTGATTTTAGCTCAATTACGCGAGGAGCAATATTTTGATGACCTTTAATAATTAGCCACTGAGGCCAAGGGTACCGTTGTAAGACTGTCAAAACTAGCAGATTTATTTTTTCACAGACCAAAGCAAAGCTTTCGACTACAATTGAAAGTGAGAGTATTCAGCATTCTCTTGGTTTGTATAATAGTAATAATAGTGAAAGAATTTGTTGGTGTTGTAATTAAAGAACTTTAACTGAAATTCAATAACAAGAATGAGTTCGGTCAATGTCGTGAGAGATTAACTTAAGCTTAATATAAGTTGTTGGTAGCAAGTATTTTTTCACAGCCTTCTATGATCAATAGGTAATATAAAATAAAGTGTTGTCGATCTTCAACGACGTTTATAAGTAATGAAAAACGACAATTGATTGAGTTCCAATTAACCCTTTAGGTGCAATGTGTCATATACGGGAAAAAATGTCCTTATTTTCCAAAAACGATCTAATACGAGGTCAACACAAAGTGATTCATCATCAGGAAACCATCCCAGACGATGTGGAATTTACAGTTTTTGGCGACACTTTTGGTCAACTTTTTCTTCCTTCAGGGACACCGTTTGATATGTATAAATTTAAAATCTCTACATATAATAAAATTGTAATAAATATATATGGCGTATATGATAACTAGACTGCGGATGTTTATGCAAAAAAATTAAAATATTTTATTCAGTGTTTCAATGGTTTACGACAATAAGTTCACATATACAAATTAATTTTAAGCTACCCTTAACGATATGCAACATATATGCAAGTTATATGCAAGTTGTATGCAAGTTATATGCAAAAATTAAATGGTACACAAAATAAGAAAATTTGCTTGTAGTTAAGACAAAAATATACTACAATGGTTTTCTCCAGATTTTCAATGGATAAGTTGTGACGCTTATCCGTTAAAATTAGCTTGTATGCCGAAAAGGAACGCTCAACATCACAAGATGTCACCGGAGAAAATTTAAATTTGCTCCAAAAGTGGCCGAGAATATGTATCTCAGTTGCAAGCGTTTTTTCGCCTGAAAGTATTTTCACCACTTTTACCATGTCCTCGAAAGCAGGGTTCATTTTCAACACCGCATCAATTTTGGTGGCTATTACTTGACCACATTGTCCAGGCGCAGCGGGACTCCTCCTGATTTTAGCTTGTTGATGCAATTTGGTAAACTACCAAAGTTGGCTGTTATGGAAGCCAAATCACCCAACAGAGTGTTGCTTTGCAATATGTTTTGAGCTGCAGCAATATAAGTGCTGTCATCCGCGTTTAAAAGCATAATAACCTAGGTACATGTAAATTTTTAATAAAAGATATTATAACTTCAACTCCCTAACAAACCTCCTTAATTTTATTGAAGTTGTTGGCATAAAAAATAGCTGCTTCCAACCATGGACCCCATCGTGTTAGTACTGGTTCTGGTGGTAACGCAGTATTTGGCAGTATTTCCCTATACATTTCAATACGTAGCGGGCCTTTAAGAACACTTTTTTTACTGAAGAAATCAACTTGTTAACATTTGTAAAATGCTCCCGAACTTTTTCAGCGACGCGGTTTATGCCATGTGCAAAGCACGTTAAGTGAATAACGTTTGGATAAAAACATTTTTCACCAGCCTTTAACATGTATGCGGCGGCATCTGTTACCAGCAACAACACTTTCTCGTCATTGTCACCGTTTGACCATAAGATCCTTTGAGCGTTGTTAACGAATCTAGCGATAGTGCCAGCATTAGTTTTTGGTAGCTGATTGCAGGCCAACAAATGTGGAGTTGGTGGTTCTTCCTCTTCACATAACTTACCAACAATTAGATTTGCAACATAGCGTCCAGGTGTATCCGTTGTTTTATCAACAGAAATTCATACGTAGCTGTCAGCGATATCATCTCTAATTGTTTTTATGGCCGATCTGTAGCAGTCATCCAAATAATTTTTTGGAAGCGTAGACTCGTTTGATATTCTATGGTTAACATATTTCTGAAGAAACCCTCTCCATGTTTCATTGCCCAAGCTCCGCCATGGCATTCTAATTGCTATCATCGCTTGACACATATCGTTACCTTAATTCACAAAGGCCCTAATTGACACATTTTTCGAAAACGACTTTTTCACATATTCAAGTATGATTTAGTAAAATATACCCTCACTACAAATTTTAAGGAGTTACTAGCAGTAATAACGGAGATATTGCAAATTTACAAAGAAATATTTGCATGCGTTCAATGTAAAAAAAATTTGTTTTTGCTTCTCCTGTAAAATTTTTTTTATGTCAGCTAGGGCCTTTGTGAATTAAGGTAACGATATCTAAATATAATTGATCTTTCTCAACCCAATTTCTAATCTTCACACACATTTTTTTCTTTGCTTTTCCCATAGCTAATGACGAAAAATAAATCTCTAGAACTTTATGAATTGCTGAATCAAAAATTACTAATCTATTAATATTTGAGTAATTGCGAATAATAAAAAGTTTTTAGACAGCATTCTTAGATAAAAAAATTCAAATTATGTATTGCACAGAGCATTTTTTTTCATTATGTGCACCGTCGTATTCGTTTATGCGAAAAATAAAAAAAATATGCAAGTAATATGCAATATATGCAAGTTATATGCAATATGCAATTTATATGCAATATGTCAAATATGCAAAAATAAATATACCTATTAAGAATATTTAACTAAAATCATGCACTTTTCTCTTTATAATCATAGCTCTATCTCTTTTCCTTAAAAATATGCAATTGCATAAACATCCGCAGTCTAATGATAACCCACGATATATTTTGTTGAACTGTGAATAAGTTTTTCTTTTCCAATTTGTTAAGTTTACTTTATATGTGTATGTAAATATTATTAATGACTTGCCGATACTTTATAAAATAGAGGCAAATTTATTACTACTAAATTAATGAAGTTCTGGTTCTGCGCCTTAATTAGATCGACTTCCTTTTTTTGTAATTGAATTTGAACAGAATTGATTGCACTAAGAACTCAATGTCACCATAACAAGTTTAGTAAAAACAACCAGTTCATCAGCATCTTCATGGAAATGCCGACGGGCCGATGGATTTTGAGGGCTTAGCCTGTCTGATGGCTTCCTTGACCTCCGAGGCAGTGATGACAATGGGCGTGTTTTGGTTTTTGTATTTACGCGCCTGTCGTATGGTCCTACGTTTAGCTCTATCGGGCGGGGAATGTTACAAATTGTCTACAGAAGGAGTTCGCACATCCCCTAGGATCCTTCTTCACCCTGTCGCCGAAAGTAATATCTACTTTATCCTTGTGTTTTGTTGGATTGGATAGAGCTTTGACCGTAGTCCATAATTTGCCAACACCATCGGAGAGGTTGCATTGTTATATTGATTTTTTGTATTTGAAAAGGGATTTCTGAATTTTTTGTTTCTAAAATTTCGTTTCTGAATTTTTGCTTCTGAATTTTTTGTTTCTGAAAAATGTTTTATGAATAAAGTTTTCTGAAAAACCGCATTTCTGAATTTTTGTCTTCTGAATTCTTGGGTAGCACCGATATTTCCTGACTAGTTTGAATTCAGCCAGAAAATTCTAGTTGCATACTAGTATGAAATGGATATTTCCTGACTAGTATGAGTTCTGCCAGAAATTTCTTTAATTCTTTTAGAAGCTTGATGCCAAAATCGTCAGAGGTTCGTGATGAACTTTCGCTCTGTTTCAAAATTTCTTCCCATCGTCGATGAGCGAAATATACAAAAATGCTTTCAATTGTGGCGAAAAAAATCTTGATTGAGGAACTTGCATTTTTTTCTGCTGCCTGAATCATAACTAAGTTCATTTGATGACTGAGACAATGAATATACGGTAGAAATGACCCATCGCCGTCATAGAGAAATTCTTTTAATTTCACTTGAACACCTCCGCTACCCCCCGTCATAGCTTTGACCACACAGATATTTTTTCTCAAAATAAATTTTTCAAACGAGATTGCTCTGATTTCATTGCAAATGGAGGTTGGCATGTGAACGTGTGTATGTGTGTGTGCGGAAATAGACAGATTTCATTTTTACTAGAAGGCAATCCCGCACCTTTGCATTTTGCATGTTAACGCAACAACAACGATTTGAGGCAGATGAATCTACATAGATTTCTGGTTCTGGAAGGGTTTAGGGCCTTTTTGGTATATTTTTGGAGTAGGGCCCAGTTGGCAATGTCCCATTTGCCGCCCGTTAAATCCGCTACTGATTCATTCCTTTCCTTTACCATTCTTTCCTTTATTTTATACTTTTATTTATTTCATTTTGTTTTAGTTTTATTTATTTTATAGTCTTTCCTTTCCTTTCATTTCCAACAAATTTCCTTTTTTACTTTCAATCACTTTTCTATTTCTTATTTTACTTTGTTTAGTTTTATTAATTTTTATTTTATTTCACCAAGTCTAGCCACGAAGAGCTTTTTGCTTTTTTTTCTTTTCAAAACCATGTCTGAGCAAGCATTTGCTTCTCTGAATACCCATGCACATATTTTATTTTTGTAAACACTGTTTGTACCTACGCTCAATAAAGCTGGCTCATGTTTATTATTGGTGCCAACAAAACAACTCACACTTGGACGCTCCCCAACTGCAAAGAATGCAAGCACAACAATGCAAGTGTACCTACATACACACATAACAGCGGCTCTATAAAGTGAATGCGTGTTTAGCACTTGTAAAGGTGTGACTTTGAAATCATATTATAATAAATTTTTTTTTAATTTTTGGTTTGTTGTCGCACACCCTGCTCGGCGAGAATCAAATTTTATATACCTTAAAATTGTGGTTATTGCAAAAACGGGAGGAAACTTTTAAGCATTGCGCATTTATATATAATAGATAGATTTTTAGTTTTCGGACCAATTTTAAAAAACGGTTTTTTGGGTCCAAATTTGCAGAACTTTTTTTTTATTTTCAGGAACTACAGAAGTTTTTTAATGCTAACCAGAACAGTTTTTAAATTCCCGGTTTTCAACATTTTTGAAATTTTCAGTTTTCAGGCCAAATTTAAAAAACGACATTTTTGGTCCAAATTTGCAGAAACTGTTTTCTTCTTTTCAGGAACTCCAGAACTTTTTGAAAGCTACCCAGAACAGTTAAAAAAAAGTCGTTTTTCGATAAGTCGTATTCTGCGTGAACTTGGCATACAAAATTTCAAAAGCATTTTTTTTGGTCTAATTTTGCAGAACTTTTTTTTTCCTTTTCAAGAACTCTAGAAACTTTTTAAAAGCTACTCAGAACAGCTTTTGTTTTTGTTTTTCTTGAACCTTCGTATGCCAACTTCACAGACGTTTTAAAACTGTATACTACATGTTGCAAATAATCTGACAGAAGAGCAGACTTTTTCAATAATGTGAAGCAACTTCCAAAATCTGTAACGTAACAGTCCATACAAAGTGGACCATAACTCTTAAAGAAGAAGAAAGACAAAAATTTTCATATCTTTAGAAAATGTTTTTTCAGAAGTGTGCTTTAAGATTATGCCAAAAATATTGAAAGTGTCCAAATCCATCTCTTTTTGTGGTAGTTTGTATTGGAAAGTGAGTCTGATTGTAACGTAACAGTCCGTGAGTTTGGCCATATGTATTTGCACTAGAAAATAATAATTTTTACCAATAGGTTGCGTTAAATAACGTTATTTTTAGACTTTAGTAATCGAGCGGTAAATGTTTGTTTACTTCCCTCGAACTGGATAACTTGAAAACTAAAACTGTAATGACCATGGTTATTCAAGCTGTTGTTATTGTACGAGTGTTGACACTGACATATTATTTTCGTACAAAAAAGGGACCAAAACGTTCTCGAAAGTACCAATTTTTTTGTAGTAAGGGAAGACAGACAGTTTTGCTTTAATCAGAAATTAAGCTTACTACTTAAAAGCTAGACAAAATATTTAGAAAAATAAAGATACAAATAAAAAAAAAACCGCGTGTAGCCAGTAGACGTGTAAGAAGTTAACTTCTTATGTTCAGAAATAACGAAATATGAATAAGATATATTCGAGAATGGCCTTGATTCACAATATCTTACTTCCGGGAAGTGGACCAGGGAACGCACCATTCGAAAATATCTTATATATAGAATTAGGCCTAAATTAACAGGGACCAATACGAATGGGATATAGAGGAAGAGGGGCGTGGTAGAAGGAAAGAGCGCAATGAAGAGCAAAAGGGAGGGGGATAGGAAAGATAGTTGTACGAAGAAAGATAGGAAGACTAGGTGGCAAGCCTGCTTGAAATTTAAATATTTGGAACACGGTCGCATATCTTGCTCAATAATAAAAAATAAAAAATAGATAGGTGGCACCCCTTTGAACCGCCCCATGTGGCAACCGCCATGTATATAGTCTTAGAATGAATCATACTACTAATAATGCCAAATTTAATACAAAACGGCAAAGCGGTTCCCCAGATATAAGGAAAAATAAATAAAATACGGTTTGGGGGCAACCCTAGATGGCAACCCTGCTAGAAATTGTCATATTTGAAATGCAACCGAAAATACCTTTCATTTGATACCCATAGGTGGCAACCCTGTGAGCAGCCTCAAATGGAAACACCCACGCATATAACCTTAGAAAGAATCATACTATCTATAATGCGAAACTCCAAATCGGTCTAGCGGTTCCCGAGATATAGAGAAAAATAAATTAAATGCGGTTAGGTGGCAACCCTAGGTGGCAACCCTGCTTGAGATTTCCATATTTGGAATACGGTCGAAAATACCTTTCATTTGATACCCACATTGGCATATTCTGCTCAATATTAAAAAAAAGGAGATAGGTAGCAACCCTGTGAACCGCCGCCAACGCGTAAAATCTTAGAATGAATCATGCTATCTATAATGTCAAACTTTATCCAAATCGGTCAAGCGGTTCCCGAGATTTAGAGAAAAATATATAAAATGCGGTTAGATGGCGACCCTAGGTACCAACCCTGCTTGAGATTTACATATTTGGAATACGGTCGAAAATACCTTTCATTTGATACCCATATCTGCATATATTGCTCAATATTTAAAAAAAAAAAATGAGATAGGTGGCAACCCTGTGAACCGCCCCAAGTGGCAACACCCACACATATAATCTTAGAACGAATCATACTGTCTATAATGCCAAACTTTATCCACATCGGTCAAGCGGTTCCTGAGATATCAATAAAAATAATTAAAATGCGATTAGATGGCAACCCTAGGTGGCAACCCTACTTGAGATTTACGTATTTGGAATACGGTCGAAAATACCTTTAGCGGCCTTTACACCATCAAATTGTGTGACAAACATTTGCGGTGTGATGAGAAGTGTGAGCGTGTAAACATAAGAAATTAGTGTGTGTCACACATGTGTGATGGTTTTCTAACATGTGTGATAGTGTAAACGCGTGCATCATGCAGGTAGTGTATTTTTTCAGTCGATAAGCAAAAATTAGAGGGTAATGACATCGCGGGCAAACAAAGAAATTTGAAAGGAGTTCTTCGAAGTATATCGAAGCTATCCAGAAATCTGGAAAATTAAAAGCGAAGAATACAAAAATAAAATAAAAAAGAATGCTGCCTATTTTGTTCTATTTCGTCTCTTCTAAAATGTCAAATACAAGTGCTGCAACCAATGTGCGTGCCATGTTGCTTCGGTCACAAATAACAGAGAAATGAAGTATGACAACATGTGTGACCGTTTAAACGAAAGCAATTTTTTTTTCATCACACCATGTTTGTCACACAATTTGATCGTGTAAAGGACGCTTTTCATTTGATGCCCATATTGGCATATCTTGCTCAATATTAAAAAAAAAATGAGATATGTGGCAACCCTGTCAACCGCCGCCCACGCGTATAATCTATATTTATTTTTAAAAGATCCCTTATTAATTCAAATTTTGCTATTAACGTCTGAACATATGTACATAAAAGTATGCCTTCTTCAAATGTGTAATTCGACGCTACCAAGCACAAGTACTCGATAGCATCATGGAAAAGATCTCCGTTCAGCAGTTAATAATTGTTCATTTTTTTATACCCAGCTGTACTTGTACACAGGGTATTATAACTTTGTTAGGATAACGGTTGGTTGTACAGGTATAAAGGAATCGAGATAGATATAGACTTCCATATATCAATATGATCAGGATCGAAAAAAAATTTGATTGAGCCATGTCCGTCCGTCCGTCCGTCCGTCCGTCCGTCCGTCCGTCTGTCCGTTAACACGATAACTTGAGCAAATAATGAGATATCTTCACCAAATTTGGCATGCGTACTTATTTGGGTTCAGAATATATTGCTATTGAAAATGGGTAAAATCGGACCATAACCACGCCCCTTTTTCGATATCGAAACTTTCGAAAAACGTATAAAATGGGTTAATTCAATATTAGAAGCAGCTACAATGATAAAATTTGCAATATGTATTGATTTAGATGTTCTAAGGCCGATTTTATAAAAATTTTTGAAAAGGGGGCGTGGTACCGCCCACGTATCTTTGAAGAAATTTTAAAATTTTGACTCTTAATAACTTCAGAACAGTTTATGCTAGTATAACGAAATTTCGTAGAGGACATACTATTGTTGTGGTAAATTCAGCTATAGAAAATAAACGAAACCGCTTCGCGACCACGCCTACTTTTTCATAAAAGTTATATTGAAAGGAGGTGGAAATATTGAAAAGTCCATATCTAATTAACTGATTTCGCTATAATAATATAATTTGGTACATACATCAACTTTCATATTCTTTACATAATTTTTTCAAAATTTTGGAAAGTGGGCGTGGCACCGCCCACTTATGAGTCAAGCAATTTTTAAATTCGACTGCTAACAACTTCAGAACGGTGTGAGATAGATTTACGAAACTAGGTACCAGGCATGTTATGTTTATGTAGAGTACTACCACAGAAAATAAGAAAAATCGCTGAACGATCACGCCCACTTTATGTGCACAGCTGGGTATGTAATGTTCGGTTTCACCCGAACTTAGACTTCCTTACTTGTTTTAATTTGAAATATTAAAAAGAAAATCTTCTTAATATTATGTGATTATCTACTCAGTTTTATTAAAAAGAGACACCCAGTCATAATAAGACGGCCATCTTATTGGAAAAATATCATAGAGAAATCCACTAAACTTTGTTCTGATTTACAAGGCATTTTATGTGACTTTTTGTTCTGTGCAGTTTTCATCCTGATCGAGATTTTTGAAAGTTTCAGGCATCAAAAAACCGAAAACGTCGTTTATTTCTTTGAATCCTTCCGCTCTTTCTTGTAGTTCGGTAGTCATTGTGTCCAAAACTTCATAGAACTACTTTTAGGACTTGGTGTGAAACCTATGAAAGAATTTTCTATGCTTAATTAAGCCGAATATTTTTCCATTTATAACATTTAAACTCTTTGTTGCTTTTTGACTTGTAGTCTATTGCTGTAAATACCGACGGTATTTACAAACAATTTTCGGGATTGTATGAAAATGTGTTTTTTGAGAAGAACTGCATTCGATGTTTTGCATGAGATTCTAATGCTGAATGGGAAGTCTTCCCATCGAAAAATTTTTTGACTACGTTTTCTGATAATGGGAAAATCAGCATTTCCCCAGCCTATTTCTAGCATTTTTTGCCTAGCTTTCAGCACGAAATTTTCATACGTACGTTCGTCTCTCAGATATCTCAATTTTTTGAAGGCCGTGGCCATGCCTTAATTAGATCGACTTCCTTTTTTTGTAATTGAATTTGAACAGAATTGATTACGCTAAGAACTGAATGTCACCATAACAAGTTTAGTAAAAACAACCAGTTCATCAGCATCTTCATGGCAATGCCGTCGGGGCCGATGGATTTTGAGGGCTTAGCCTGTCTGATGGCTTCCTTGACCTCCGAGGCAGTGATGACAATGGGCGTGTTTTGGTTTTTGTATTTACGCGCCTGTTGTATGGTCCTACGTTTAGCTCTATCGGGCGGGGAATGTTACAAATTGTCTACAGAAGTAGTTCGCACATCCCCTAGGATCCTTCTTCACCCTGTCGCCGAAAGTAATATCTACTTTATCCTTGTGTTTTGTTGGATTGGATAGAGCTTTGACCGTAGTCCATAATTTGCCAACACCATCGAAGAGGTTGCATTGTTATATTGATTTTTTGTATTTGAAAAGGGATTTCTGAATTTTTTGTTTCTAAAATTTCGTTTCTGAATTTTTGCTTCTGAATTTTTTGTTTCTGATTGTGTCTGAATTTTTAATTCGGAATTTTTTGTTTCTGAAAAATGTTTTATGAATAAAGTTTTCTGAAAAACAGCATTTCTGAATTTTTGTCTTCTGAATTCTTGGGTAGCACCGATATTTCCTGACTAGTTTGAATTCAGCCAGAAAATTCTAGTTGCATACTAGTATGAAATGGATATTTCCTGACTAGTATGAGTTCTGCCAGAAATTTCTCTAATTCTTTTAGAAGCTTGATGCCAAAATCGACAGAGGTTCGTGATGAACTTTCGCTCTGTTTCAAAATTTCTTCCCATCGTCGATGAGCGAAATATACAAAAATGCTTTCAATTGTGGCGAAAAAAAACCTTGATTGAGGAACTTGCATTTTTTTCTGCTGCCTGAATCATAACTAAGTTCATTTGATGACTGAGACAATGAATATACGGTAGAAATGACCCATCGCCGTCGTCGAGAAATTCTTTTAATTTCACTTGAACACCTCCGCTACCCCCAGACAGGACAGGGGCACCGACATAGCTTTGACCACACAGATATTTTTTCTCAAAATAAAATTTTTCAAACAAGATTGCTCTGATTTCATTGCAAATGGAGTTTGGGATGAGAATGTGTGTATGTGTGTGTGCGGGTTCTTACCTTTATTTTCTTTCACTTTTTTCCTTACCTTTCCTTCCCTTACCTTTCCTTTTCCTACCTTTCCTTTCCTACCGTTTCCTTACTTTCTTTTTTTCCTTTCCGTAACTCCTTTAGTTTTCTTTCTTTTCCATTTATTTCCTTTACTAATTTTTTTTTTTTAGCTTTTCATTACCTTTATTTCCTTTATTTTTCCACCGTGGTATGTAAAAATATTTTCAAAAAAGCTTCAAAAATTGAAAGAAAATTCACTTTGAAAAAAAAAAATACCATTTTTCCCCATACAAAATGTATGGGAATGGGCGAAAAAATAGCCACCCCTAAGGGTTAAGTTAGAGCGCAAATTTTTTTAAAGGTTTATTTCCTCGTCAATACCTAAAGTTTCAGGGGGTAGGACCGAAAAAAAAATCCAAATTTTTTTTATTTGAATCACCCTAGTGTACAGGCACTTGCATATATATACTCACACATGTGAAAAAATTTGGGTTTTGATCGCTGGGTGAAATTTAAGTAAAGACTAACCGAAGGTTTAGGATACGTCCGGGATCAGTTGCTGCAACAAATACCACATCTGAACACTTTGTATGGGCTAAACTGTTCTAATTTGCTTGATCATGTCACGACTTTCCTTGTGTTGGTGGTATCACAACCGGCCTTTTAATACTGGCCTAGGTGTGCCTCTCCGGCAGCCACTTGAACCCAACCTAACCTACTATGCTTTCGCCTGTTTAAGCAGGTTTGTCCAAATTTGACTATTTTTAAAAGGCGAATATTTACACATGTGTCGTAGAACACTACTTTTAAGTGGTATCAGGCATTTTTGGAGATCTTCCCATGACAAAAACTTCAGCCAAACACCCCAAAGTTCGGTTTTTTTTCACAATTGATCTCTCCATAGGACATGATCAAGCAAATTAGAACAGTTCAGCCCATACAAAGTGTTCAGATGTGGTATTTGTTGCAACATCTGATCCCGGATGTATCCTAAACCTTCGGTTAGTCTTTACTTAAATTTCACCCAGCGGAACTGACGTTCCGGGACCCTGCCATATGGAAAATCCCGGTATTAACGGAATTCACCACATAGCAGAATCCCGGGACTGACGTTCCTATACCGACACCGTTACTCCTTCTAGAACCATTTAGATGACTTGATGTTGTTGTTGTTGTTGTTAACAATGCAGTAGGTAGAGTAGGTTCAGATGAACAATTGAAGAGATGTAGAGTAACATGGGGGGTCCTACCACATGCAGGGCATGTATTTAAGATTGTATCATTAAGTCTGGATAAGTAGGAGTTTAACCTTACACTATATCCAGACCTAAGCTGTGCCAAGGTCACTCTTGTCTCCCTTGGTAAGGTGCGTTCTTCTTCAGCAATATCCGGTGGAGGACTGTTCAGAACGGGATTCACAGGTAGAGATCCGACAAAAGTGTCTACCGACTCGGTGTGGATGTCGGTTAGAGCCCGCTTATGATTCTGCAGATCAAACGGCAAGGTAATATGATGCCGGATCTCATCATAGTGCTTACGGAGATGTCTCCTTATGTCTCTCGGGGGCGGATCTATGTCCAAAAGATGACGGTTTGGATGTGCTGGCTTGTGGCAGTTCAGAAGGAATTGCCTGTTCAGCATTTCCGCATGCTCTTTTACATTGAGCAGTTTTGCCTCCTGATGGAGGTGAGACTCGGAAGACATGAGGAGACATCCCGTAGCAGTTCTGATGGCAGTATTTTGGCAGACTTGTAACTTCGTCCAGTTGGTGTTATGTACATTAGGCGACCATATGGGCGCAGCATAGTCAAAGACTGGTCGGCCAATGGCCTTATATGTAGTCAGCAACGTTTCTTTGTCTTTTCCCCAAGTACTGCCGGCAAGTGACTTGAGGGTCTTGTTGCGACCACGTACCTTTGAGACCATTGCAGACACATGACCAGCAAATGAGAAAGTATTATCCAATGTCATCCCTAATAACCTTGGGTGGCTGACAGTTGGTTGCTTAGTGCCATGAACGAAAATGTCTAATTCATTTCTCACCTGGTGCATCCATGTCGTAAAAAGCGTCGCCGTTGATTTTGTCGGAGATATTGTCAGATCTCGTTCAGTGAAAAACCTGGAAAGGTCGCAGAGGTAACCATTGATTCTCGTACAGAGTTCATCAGTATAGGGGCCCTTCCCCGTCGCCATTATTGTACAGTCGTCGGCATATGAAACGACGGAGACGCCCTCTGGTGGTGGGGGCATCTTCGATAGATAGAAATTAAACAGTGTCGAGGATAGGACACCACCCTGTGGCACCCCCTGTCTAATATGTCTAGGTTTTGATTTTGCGTTTCTAATGTTAACCGACGCCTGCCGCCCGCTCAAATAATTAGCGGTCCATCTCTTTAAACCATCAGGTATCTGTGTCTCAAACAGATCTTGTATGAGAGTGGCATGGTTGACTGTGTCAAAAGCTTTCGACAGGTCAAGTGCCAGTAACACAGTCCTGTGATTTGGTTGGTTTTGATTTAGGCCGCTATTTATTTGAGTTGTAATGGCATTTAGTGCGGTAGTGGTGCTGTGCAGCTTACGGAAGCCATGTTGATGACTAGCCAGGTGCAGATTTGCAGTATAATACGGGAGCAAAATGGACTCTAGCGTCTTCACTACCGGTGACAAAAGTGATATAGGACGATATGAATCGCCTATGTTTGCCGGTTTTCTAGGTTTTAGTAATGGAACCACTATCGCCTTTTTCCATATTTCAGGAATGACGAAAGTGTTCAGTGAAAGACTGAATAGAGCCGCTAAGTATTTGTGTCCCTCCTGGCCTAGATGCTTCAGCATCTTCATGGCAATGCCGTCGGGGCCAATGGATTTTGAGGGCTTAGCTTGACTTGATGAAGGCCATCAGGTCCTTTATGTCCAGCTCCGCCACTTAAAGCCGGGCAGTTGCAGATGAGGTGCTACAGCATCATCGATAGGGCACACCTAGTCTTTCTGCGTGCCTATCAATGAGGCAGTGCCCAGTTAATACGCCTATTAATATGGAGATTTCTCTTCTCCTTAGGGCATAAATTTGTCTTGATCTTTTATGATCCCATTTCGGCCAGGTTTCTTTGGATATCCGGCATCCTGAAGATTGCAGCCATCTTTCGTTGGCTTGGCGGAGTGTGTACTCCTTCAGCATAAGCTTGCATGTGGCAAACGGCATACCTAAGCGATGAAACTTCAGCCTGGAAGACACTGCAGTGATCAGGTAGTCCGAAGGAGAGCTCAAGGTTCAGATCCTTAGAATAAACCCTTCCTCCAACTCTGCGGTCTAACTTCGAGCCATCAGTATAAATGGAAGTGCCGCCATGAGTGGCGGGACTGCGATCCGTGCTCTCCCATTTTACCCTGCTGGGAATGTTGATTGTAAAACCGCTATCTCCCACTGTTGTGGTCGCACAGCGATCTGCGTTCAGCGGAAGAAAGCTATAGGATCCCAAATTACAGGCGTGTCCAGTAGTGCTTGCGCCCCAGCCGGACGTTTCCCTTAGACGCAGAGCCGATGCTGCTGCTACCCGTTGCCCTTCCAGATCGAGTGGCAAAATGCTTCATTGGGCGTTGTTCTTATCGCACCGCTTATACAGATCATGCAAGATCTGTGTACTTTACCTAACAGATTAGGGTTTGTTGCATTGTTCAGCGCAGGCCACCATAACACAACTCCATAGAGCATGATTGGTCGAATGATTGCAGTGTAGATCCATTTGCATATTTTGGGGCTGAGCCCCCAAAGGCTCTTTTGCACGTGTAGAGTGCAATACACGCTTTCTTCTGGCGCTGAAGAACATTCTCCTTCCAGGTTAGTTTCCTATCCAGAACTGTGCCCAAGAACTTGGCTTTGTCAGCCAAGTTCAGGTGCACGTCATTCAGTTTTAGTAGTATTAGCGGTGGTATCTTATAGCGGTTGGTCAAAAGGAACAGTTCTACTTTTCCTGGGTTGATACTCAGTCCGCAGCGCGAGCACCATGAGGAAACCTCTTGTACAGCCAAGTTTGTTGTAGGTGCTAAGGGTTCCTTATGCAAGTTCCCTGGGAAGTGCGTATTCAAGAGGTTTCCCTCTCCGTGATGGTCCATGATCCTTCAGGTTTGCGCAAATAGCTTGTGGCTGTTTGAGTTTTTGAGAGCACTCGTCTAAGTCTGGCTGTATCGTCGACGTTTTCGACCCCAGTGCAGAAATTTCTCCACGATACTCTCTTCGCCTGCCTCACAGCTTTTTTGTAGGCCCTGAGATTAACTTTATATTCGAGCCATTGAGTCTCCGTGCCAAGGCTCTTGGCCTTATTAAATTGTGTCCTACATGATTTTCGGAGCGAGTCCAGGTCGTAGGAACACCAATGCGGCCTATGTTTACCGCGTGGTTTTGGCACTGGGCAAGCCTGCTCTAGGGCATTCGAGAGCGCCGTTGTAAAGGTCTTTACCAGATCCTCCAACTCCCCTACTGATGAGGGGACTTGTGGGGGCAGTGCTGGTAAGTCCCTAGATAGTATTTCATTGTGTAGCTGCCAGTTAGTGTTACGTGGGTTGCGTTTCATAACCGGCTGCTCAACAGAAAAGTCTAAAACTAGTTCTACGTACCGATGGTCGGAGAATGAGTGTTCATCGAGAACGCGCCATTTTTCTGCAAATAGTGAGATCTATGACCTCCCTACGGGTTTTAGTAATAAACGTAGGTTGGTTACCCACGTTGCAAACTACCAGGTTAGTTGTTAACAAATAGTCAGACAACGACTCTCTAGCATTGATATCGGAGCTTCCCCACTGGACGTGATGAGCATTGGCGCCAGTTCCGATAATAAGATGACCCATGGAAAAATTTGCCACCAGGCCTTTTACCTTCCTCTGTGGTGGAGGTTCTTCGGCGTCGTAGGGCATATAGACCGACGCCATCGTCAGACTGGTACTGTCGACTGTTAAACTGGCAGCTGTAACGTCACCATTGGTATAGTTGGGCAAGAAAAAGGCATTCAGCTCAGACTTAACCAAAATACAGGCTCTAACCCTGCCCCCCTCGCTGGCTCGGATAAGCTTAATACCCCTAGTCCCCAAACCGCAAATCCTTGAGCTGTTGACCCGAGGCTGCTTTAGATTTGTGCAGGTTTATCTTAATCACCACCAACATGAGAGCGCTCAGACTTCCCTGCCACCGCCGTATCGTCGAGTTCCACCTCGTCTGGAGGCTTATCTTTCAAGGACGATTTGTTCAGACCACGATTTGGCGTGGCAGAGATCCTACTAACTGTGGCAGTATCAACGTTGGTGCGCTCAGGACTAGCTGCTATCACTGTGATGTTGAGGTCTTCCCCGTCCAGCAGGCTGTTTCCCATCTCCGAGCTGTTCACTGCTCCTTCGCCATTTGACGTGGCAGATACCATACTTTCCGAGTCGGACATCTCCGACTCCTCTTCCGGCACTGCGATGCCCGAGTCCACCGGTGCAGCCGAAATAGCAGCGCACTGTGCATCGCCGCGGTATACGTGGATCACGATCTGACCCATGCCGTAGTGCACTCGTCCATTGTAAGGGGCTCAAGTGCCACCTTATTCAAGGTGAAGACCACTTGCCTATCAGGCCCTACAGCATCCTCGACCAGATTGACACCCCAGTCCTGCGTCGGGAGAGACGGGTTCATGATCCTCAGCATCCTGAGAATTCTCTCAGGTTCAGCAGGGATAGCAGGAATCCACGCTCTTGCCCTTGGCCGAGCCGGGATGTCCTTCCAGTCGGCAACCTCGATTCTTGCCCCTTGGTAGATCTCATCCAGTCTTGCAGCTGTTGCCTTGTTGTTGTTGTTGTTAACTATGCATTGCCCTGTCTAGAGTATATGATCATTCCGAAGATCTTCATCAAGCTCTTCTAAGGGGAGTCCAAGGAAACGTGCAGTTTCAACAGGGTTTGTCCAGAGGGACAGAGGGGTTAGAAGAGTAGGTTCAGATGAACAATTGAAGAGATATAGAGTATCATGGGGGGTCCCACCACATGCAGGGCATATGTTTAAGATTGTATCATTAAGTCTGGATAAGTAGGAGTTTAACCTTACACTATATCCAGACCTAAGCTGTACCAAGGTGACTCTTGTCTCCCTTGGTAAGGTGCGTGACGGTTTGGATGTGCTGGCTTTTCAGCATTTCCGCATGCTCTTTTACATTGAGCAGTTTGGCCTCCTGATGGAGGTGAGACTCGGAACACATGAGCAGACATCCCGTAGCAGTTCTGATGGCAGTATTTTGGCAGACTTGTAACTTCGTCCAGTTGGTGTTATGTACATTAGGCGACCATATGGGTGCAGCATAGTCAAAGACTGGTCGGCCAATGGCCTTATATGTAGTCAGCAACGTTTCTTTGTCTTTTCCCCCAAGTACTGCCGGCAAGTGACTTGAGGATCTTGTTGCGACCACGTACCTTTGAGACCATTGCAGACACATGACCAGCAAATGAGAAAGTATTATCCAGTGTCATCCCTAATAACTTTGGGTGGCTGAAAGTTGGTAGCTTAGTGCCATCAACGAAAATGTCTAATGCATTTCTCACCTGGTGCGTCCATGTCGTAAAAAGCGTCGCCGTTGATTTAGTCGGAGATATCGTCAGATCTCGCTCAGTGAAAAACCTGGAAAGGTCGCAGAGGTAACCATTGATTTTCGTACAGAGTTCATCAGTATAGGGGCCCTTCCCCGTCGCCATTATTGTACAGTCGTCGGCATATGAAACGACGGCCCTCTGGTGGTGGGGGCATCTTCGATAGATAGAAATGAAACAGTGTCGGGGATAGGACACCACCCTGTGGCACCCCCTGTCTAATACGTCTAGGTTTTGATGTTGCGTTTCTAAAGTTAACCGACGCCTGTCGTCCATTCAAATAATTAGCGGTCCATCTCTTTAAACCATCAGGTATCTGTGTCTCAAACAGATCTTGTATGAGAGTGGCATGGTTGACTGTGTCAAAAGCTTTCGACAGGTCAAGTGCCACTAACACAGTCCTGTGATTTGGTTGGTTTTGATTTAGGCCGCTATTTATTTGCGTTGTAATGGCATTGATGCCGTGCAGCTTACGGAAGCCATGTTGATGACTAGCCAGGTGCAGATTTGCAGTATAATACGGGAGCAAAATGGACTCTAGCGTCTTCACTACCGGTGACAAAAGTGATATAGGACGATATGAATCGCCTATGTTTGCCGGTTTTCTAGGTTTTAGTAATGGAACCACTATCGCCTTTTTCCATATTTCAGGAATGACGAAAGTGTTCAGTGAAAGACTGAATAGAGCCGCTAAGTATTTGTGTCCCTCCTGGCCTAGATGCTTCAGCATCTTCATGGCAATGCCGTCGGGGCCAATGGATTTTGAGGGCTTAGCTTGACTTAATGAAGGCCATCAGGTCCTTTATGTCCAGCTCCGCCACTTAAAACCGGGCAGTTGCAGATGAGGTGCTACAGCATCATCGATAGGGCACACCTAGTCTTTCTGCGTGCCTATCAATGAAGCAGTGCCCAGTTAATACGCCTATTAATATGGAGATTTCTCTTCTCCTTAGGGCATAAATTTGTCTTGATCTTTTATGATCCCATTTCGGCCAGGTTTCTTTGGATATCCGGCATCCTGAAGATTGCAGCTATCTTTCGTTGGCTTGGCGGAGTGTGTACTCCTTCAGCATAAGCTTGCATGTGGCAAACGGCATACCTAAGCGATGAAACTTCAGCCTGGAAGACACTGCAGTGATCAGGTAGTCCGAAGGAGAGCTCAAGGTTCAGATCCTTAGAATAAACCCTTCCTCCAACTCTGCCGTCTAACTTCGAGCCATCAGTATAAATGGAAGTGCCGCCATGAGTGGCGGGACTGCGATCCGTGCTCTCCCATTTTACCCTGCTGGGAATGTTGATTGTAAAACCGCTATCTCCCACTGTTGTGGTCGCACAGCGATCTGCGTTCAGCGGAAGAAAGCTATAGGATCCCAAATTACAGGCGTGTCCAGTAGTGCTTGCGCCCCAGCCGGACGTTTCCCTTAGACGCAGAGCCGATGCTGCTGCTACCCGTTGCCCTTCCAGATCGAGTGGCAAAATGCTTCATTGGGCGTTGTTCTTATCGCACCGCTTATACAGATCATGCAAGATCTGTGTACTTTACCTAACAGATTAGGGTTTGTTGCATTGTTCAGCGCAGGCCACCATAACACAACTCCATAGAGCATGATTGGTCGAATGATTGCAGTGCAGATCCATTTGCATATTTTGGGGCTGAGCCCCCAAAGGCTCTTTTGCACGTGTAGAGTGCAATACACGCTTTCTTCTGGCGCTGAAGAACATTCTCCTTCCAGGTTAGTTTCCTATCCAGAACTGTGCCCAAGAACTTGGCTTTGTCAGCCAAGTTCAGGTGCACGTCATTAAGTTTTAGTAGTATTAGCGGTGGTATCTTATAGCGGTTGCTCAAAAGGACCAGTTCTACTTTTCCTGGGTTGATGCTCAGTCCGCAGCGCGAGCACCATGAGGAAACCTCTTGTACAGCCAAGTTTGTTGTAGGTACTAAGGGTTCCTCATGCAAGTTCCCTGGGAAGTGCGTATTCAAGAGGTTTCCCTCTCCGTGATGGTCCAGGATCCTTCAGGTTTGCGCAAATAGCTTGTGGCTGTTTGAGTTTTTGAGAGCACTCGTCTAAGTCTGGCTGTATCGTCGACGTTTTCGACCCCAGTGCAGAAATTTCTCCACGATACTCTCTTCGCCTGCCTCAGAGCTTTTTTGTAGGCCCTGAGATTAACTTTATATTCGAGCCATTGAGTCTCCGTGCCAAGGCTCTTGGCCTTATTAAATTGTGTCCTACATGATTTTCGGAGCGAGTCCAGGTCGTAGGAACACCAATGCGGTCTATGTTTACCGCGTGGTTTTGGCACTGGGCAAGCCTGCTCTAGGGCATTCGAGAGCGCCGTTGTAAAGGTCTTTACCAGATCCTCCAACTCCCCTACTGATGAGGGGACTTGTGGGGGCAGTGCTGGTAAGTCCCTAGATAGTATTTCATTGTGTAGCTGCCAGTTAGTGTTACGTGGGTTGCGTTTCATAACCGGCTGCTCAACAGAAAAGTCTAAAACTAATTCTACGTACCGGTGGTCGGAGAATGAGTGTTCATCGAGAACGCGCCATTTTTCTGCAAATAGTGAGATCTATGACCTCCCTACGGGTTTTAGTAATAAACGTAGGTTGGTTACCCACGTTGCAAACTACCAGGTTAGTTGTTAACAAATAGTCAGACAACGACTCTCTAGCATTGATATCGGAGCTTCCCCACTGGACGTGATGAGCATTGGCGCCAGTTCCGATAATAAGATGACCCATGGAAAAATTTGCCACCAGGCCTTTTACCTTCCTCTGTGGTGGAGGTTCTTCGGCGTCGTAGGGCATATAGACCGACGCCATCGTCAGACTGGTACTGTCGACTGTTAAACTGGCAGCTGTAACGTCACCATTGGTATAGTTGGGCAAGAAAAAGGCATTCAGCTCAGACTTAACCAAAATACAGGCTCTAACCCTGCCCCCCTCGCTGGCTCGGATAAGCTTAATACCCCTAGTCCCCAAACCGCAAATCCTTGAGCTGTTGACCCGAGGCTGCTTTAGATTTGTGCCGAAATAGCAGCGCACTGTGCATCGCCGCGGTATACGTGGATCACGATCTGACCCATGCCGTAGTGCACTCGTCCATTGCACCGTTTAAGGGGCTCAAGTGCCTCCTTATTCAAGGTGAAGACCACTTGCCTATCAGGCCCTACAGCATCCTCGACCAGATTGACACCCCAGTCCTGCGTCGGGAGATACGGGTTCATGATCCTCAGCATCCTGAGAATTCTCTCAGGTTCAGCAGGGATAGCAGGAATCCACGCTCTTGCCCTTGGCCGAGCCGGGATGTCCTTCCAGTCGGTAACCTCGATTCTAGCCATGGCCTCTGCCTCCGCGGGGAAATTTGGTCTTATTTGAGATATTCGACCCGCAGGAATGAAGCGTTTAGAGGCCAAGTCAATGATGTTGCGGAAGTCTCGTTCGTCTTTGCGTACGTCCGTAGGAATGGATAGAGCAGCCAAGGATTCGTCCGTATATGTCTGAAAACTGTCCCAGTCCGCCTTGGTAAAATTATTATATGTACCATGCTCAGGTGTAATAAAGTCCGTCGGTCGTTCGATGGTAATGACTATTGGGAGATGGTCAGACGCCAACGTGAGTATGGGTCGCCAGTTGGTGTTGTTCAATAGTCCTGCACTTACGATGGAAATATCTGGCGAACTATAGCAGTTACCCGATACTCTCGTTGGGGCGTCTCCGTTCAATGTACAGAAAGCCGTATCATCTATTTGTTCCGCAAGTACATGCCCCCTATTGTCTGCTGGCAAGTTTGAGTGCCACATGTCGTGGTGCGCATTGAAGTCGCCCAGGATCACGCGGTTATCTCCTCGTAATAGCAAGCTAATGTCGGGGTGATAACCGGTGGGGCAACTTGAGACAGGGGGTATGTAGATGTTAATGATTTGCAGATCGACATCTCCTGTACGGATAGTAATACCTTGGCTTTCTAAGATATCATCAGTACCTTCGATGTCGGTATCAATTACATGATACTGTACAGAGTTGTGCGTTATGAACGCTAGACCACCTCCCAGACCTCCTGTTACTCTATGACGGTCTTTCCGGTGGATGTTATATCCGCCATAGGTAATGAGGTCCGACCTAGGACTGAGCTTGGTTTCTTGGACTGCGGCAAGTTTTATGTCATATTGCGCCATCAAATTAGTTATCTCTGCGATCTTACCAATTAATCCGTTACAGTTGTGCTGTAAGATTTGGAAGTGCGCCGGTGGGGTCGATGTCGAGTTAACCATAGGCGTGAGAGACGGATGTGTTCGCCCAGGTGTTGGTAGGCTAAGACCAAGGCTGTGCCTCAGCCTAGTTAGCTGTGGACCCGGTGTAACCGGGTTGGCTGGCGTCGTAGGTTGAGGTGTGTTACAGCATGGTGCGATGAACGCATCCGTCCAGAGGTTTCTGTTAGCGAGCCCAGAGCATAGATGTACGTGGCATTGGCCTAAGCAGTTATTGCATTTGGCCGATGACGCGACCGTGTATAATCTTTGCCGACAAACAGTACACGTAGAGACAGGTGCGAGAAGATGTTGATCCTGACTCACGTGAGAATTTAAACGGGAGGGGGTGTGATGTAGAAACAGAGACAGACTGGTGCTCGGAGTTGCTCATGTCTAAACTGCTCCGGTGGGAGCGAGAGTGTTGAGCTGCTGCGCGTGATGTTGACGCCATAAGGCACGAGCAACAGTCTGGAGTTTGTGTGGCGGGTATAGCAGAAGTGCTACTAGTCGTTAAGACATTATTATTATTACTATTAGTATTGCTACTAGAAAGTGGCGGTAGGGGTGCGCTTGAACGGCGCTTACCGCGGGACGCCCGAGGGCGCAAACAACAAGGGGCCACGAAAGTACTAAAGAAAGTACGGGGTCTGTGGATGTTAAGGTTAAGCCCTGAACATTCAGATTTATAGAGTCATCTCTTACACGAGAAGCATTGCACAGAAAGCGACCGTTTAATATAAATCTTTTTGCAACAGACACTGCATATCCATTCTTTTGGTCCGGGGTTCGGCTCATCGTCCGCCCGTAACAATAGAATATCTTGCAGCCCTGCTGCAAGGGGGAAGGATGATAGTTTCGGAATGGGACAAAACATACTAAACAGGGTTACATTGAAAGTGACAGTCCTTGGCCGAGGTAAACCCCCGGGTGGTTCCACTGCGCAGAGATCCATGGCGATGTCCTGGGTTTTCTGCTCTGAGAAGTGACTGTACATAGGGAACCTTGTACAGTGCAACAGTTTTTGCATCCTCGCAAGCGAATACCTTGATTCGGCCCTGGTGCCATCCCGCATCAGAACCCATCGGCGTGGCACCCGGAGACTCATCCATAATGTCGAGAAGGGCATTACCGATAGCGTTCCGAATGTACCGCCACTGGTCCCTAGGGATGGCTCAGCTTTCGCTACCTCGGTCAATGACGCCTATGAGGAACCTATCCTTAGTCACTTCAGCAAAGCTGAGTTTACCCACTACGGGGGCGTGTTGCTGCCGCTTCGGGTGAGGTTTTAAACCCACGTCCGATCTCTGGCGTTTGAAGGGATTTCCATTAACCTTCTTTGGCGGCCGCCGTGGTGCAGCAGTTAAGTGTTCGGCCTTCTACACCAAGTCGTGGCGGTTCGATGCCCGGCAAAAGTAACATCAAAAATTATTTAGAAAAAGAATTTTTCTAAACGGGGTCGCCCCTCGGCAGTAGTTTGGCAATCCGGGTGTATTTCTGACATGAGAAGCTTCTCAGCACAAAATGCATTTGCTTTGCAAGCGCCGTTCGGAGTCGGCAAAAAACTGTAGGTCCCGCCAACTTGTAGGAAAACACAAAAGCAACACACCACATGTTGGAAAGAGAAGCTCGGCTAAAAATCTCGTTAGAGGTTTGATAACCTGTTGGTATATCGCCGCCATTAGTTTTTTTTTCTTTGGCGCGTAATCGCTTTGGAAGTTCGGTAAGATAGCTTCAGCCATCTCCACCGTCTTTCTAGCATTCGGCGATAGCGTTTCTTGTGAAATACCCTCGTATTTCTTCAGGATCCTTGCGGCCGCTCTTTTGTCCAAGTACTCAGAGCGACTGAGATATGTCTTTTGGGGTAAATTTCGACCCGTAGTTGCCATCGCGGTCGTTCCCTTATTTGGATCTCTGGGGCCAGGTCGTGAGACCACTGCCACAGACGTTAAAGACTTGGTTTCGGTACCGGCACTTACTAGGGCTTTAGCATCAGCCGTTGTTGGCTTCACTGTGTTTGTACCGGCACTTACTTTGGGGATTTCCCCCTTATTATCCAGAGTTTGTCCTCCAGCATTTTCCTCCTCTGCTGTGCAGTATACATTGTTGTATCTTTAGTTTTAGGGTTTTTGTTTCTATTTTTTATCTTGTTCGTACGACCCCTCGCCGGGCAAGGCCAGTTTAGGGTCAAGGGAAGAGTAAGGAAGAGAGACGCCTTTTCAGAAAAAAGAAACGTGAGGCCGAAAGGCGTGAGTGTGAGGAGCTTGAGATGCTGGCTGACAGGAATGATGCCCGAAAATTCTATGAAAAGATCCGGCGGATGACGGAAGGTTTTAAGACCGGGGCAAGTTCCTGTAAGGACAATAATGGCGACCTGGTAACCGACGTACAGAGTGTACTTAAATTATGGAGGGAGCACTTCTCCTCACTGCTAAATTGCGAGGGAGACGTCGAACCCGATACCCCAATCCCTGACGATGGAAAAGTCGTCCCACCACCTGACTATGATGAAGTGAGGATAGCTATATCCCGGCTCAAAAACAACAAAGCGCCTGGAAAAGACGGACTACCCGCCGAGCTGTTCAAACACGGAGGCGAAGAGCTGGTAAAAAGCATGCATCAGCTCTTATGCAGAATATGGTCAGACGAGTGCATGCCTCCAGATTGGAATTTAAGTGTGCTCTGCCCAATCCACAAGAAAGGCGATCCCGCTAACCGCACCAACTACCGCGGAATCAGCCTTCTTAATATCGCATATAAGGTTCTTTCTAGCGTATTGTGTGAAAGACTGAAGCCCATCGTAGACAAGCTGATTGGACCTTATCAGTGTGGCTTTAGACCTGGTAAGTCTACCATCGACCAGATTTTCACGATACGCCAAATCCTGGAGAAGACCCATGATAAAAGAATCGACACACACCATCTCTTTGTCGATTTCAAAGCCGCTTTTGACAGCGCAAAAAGGAGTTGCCTGTATGCCGCCATGTCTGAATTTGACTTCCCTGCAAAGCTTATACGGCTTTGCCAAATGACGTTGAGCAATACTAACAGCTCCGTCAGAGTCGGGAAGGACCTCTCTGAGCCATTTGAAACCAAACGAGGCTTCAGACAGGGCGACTCCCTTTCGTGCGATTTCTTCAACCTGATGCTGGAGAAGATAATTCGAGCAGCAGAGCTAAACCGCAATGGTACAATCTATTACAAGAGCGTGCAATTGCTGGCGTATGCCGATGATATTGATATCATTGGCCTTAACAACCGCGCCGTAAGCGCTGCCTTCTCTGGACTGGATAAAGAAGCGAAAAAAGTGGGTCTTGCGGTCAACGAGGACAAGACGAAGTATTCGCTGTCATCAAAGAAAGAATCGGCGCACCTGCGCCTTGGCAGCCACGTCACTGTTGATAGTTACAAATTTGAAACTGTGAGGGACTTCGTCTATTTGGGAACCAGCATTAACACCGAAAATAATATCAGTCTAGAAATCCAACGGAGAATCACTCTTGCGAACAAGTGCTACTTTGGACTGAGTAGGCAATTGAGAAGTAAAGTCCTCTCTCGAAGAACAAAGATCACGCTCTATAAGTCTCTCATCATACCTGTCCTGATGTATGGCTCAGATTCATGGACAATGTCAAGAGAAGATGAGATGGCCCTTGGAGTATTTGAGAGAAAAGTTCTCCGGAAGATTTATGGTCCTTCCCGTGATGCCGACGGCGAGTATCGAAGGAGATTTAACGATGAGCTGTACGAGCTTTACGCAGATCTGACCATAGTCCAGCGAATTAAAGCCCAAAGGCTCCGCTGGCTGGGTCACGTCATGCGAATGGACAAAGAAGCTCCAGCCCAGAAGGTTTTCCAATCGTCACCCGAATTCGGCAGCAGAGGAAGGGGGAGGCCTCGACTGAGATGGAAACAACAGGTGGAGGATGACTTGAACTCCCTTGGGGTTTCCAATTGGCGTCAGTTATCGCTAAAAAGGAATGACTGGCGTGCTTTGATAGGCGACGGCCAAAATCGCTTAGGCGGTTAAGCGCCAATAAATGATGATGATGAAGAGTAAGGGGAATGTGTCGTCCGCCGCGGCAGAGCCCCATACCGCGGTAAGGCCATAGTTACTCTCCGAGGCGGCCCGGTATCAGAGAGGCTCCGTTCGATTACAGCCACGATTTGCCTCCCGGCTGCAAACGTCCAATGGGCACGTGGTCGCATAACACCCTGGATTGGGAGGGGGAAGATCTTAGTCGTCGCGCCAGAGAGGCTTAGCTTCTCTCGTGATGTAGTACCGGCGGCGCTATGATCACAAAGGCAGCGTAGCCCTGTGGCTATCGACTTAAGCCCTCGTACCGCGGCAAGGTGTCCACCCTTCACGAGGATAAAAGCATAGTAAGAATTATAAAAACTACCCAGATTTAAGGTGTCTGGTTAAAGAGTATCTCATACGGCGAAGTCTTAAGGGTGGGTGGTCTTCTATGACACATTGAAAATATCTGCCCTTTAAAAGCTGTAAGAATTATAAAGAAACGCCAGTTTGGAAGGCATTCAATTTGGCGGCCGCCGTGGTGTAGCGGTTAAGTGTTCCGCCTTCTACACCACGTTGTGGCGGTTCGATGCCCGGCAAAAGTAACATCAAAAATTATTTAGAAAAAGAATTTTTCTAAACGGGGTCCCCCCTCGGCAGTAGTTTGGCAAACTCTCCGGGTGTATTTCTGCCATGAGAAGCTTCTCAGAAAAAAATTCATTTCATTCATTCAATCTCGCTAGAGGTTATCATAACCTGTTGGTATATCGCCGCCATTAGTTATTTTTTTTTGTTTTTTTTGTTTTTTGAGGTGTCTGGCTGAAGTTTTTTCTATAGGGCGAAGTCTAACAATGATTGAAACTACCTACTTAAGAGTAGTGTTCTTCAACACATGAGTGAAGATCCGCCCTTCACGAACAGCAAAAGTTGGACCAACTCGCTTAAACCTTTGAAATCGCAATAAGAATTATGAGTATTCCTCAGTTGTGAGGTGTCTGGCTGTAGGTTTTGACATGGGGCGAAGTATAAAGTACCTGATACAACTTAAGGGTGGTTTTCTATAACATATGTGAAAATATCTGCCCTTCAAAAGCAGCCAGAGTTAGACTAACGCGCTTATACATGTGAAATCGCAGCAAGAATTATAAAAATTTATTAGTTTTAAGATGTCTGGTTGAAGTTTTTGACATGGGGCGAAATCTAAAAGTACCTAATACAACTTAAGGGTGGTCTTCTATAACACATGTGAAAAGATTCGCCCTTTAAAAGCAGCCAAAGTTGGACCAACCCGATTAAACATGTGAAAGCGCAGTAAGAATTATGAAAATTCCTCAGCCTTGAAGTGTCTGGCTGAAGTTTTTTCCATGGGATGAAGTCTAAAAATGCCCGATACTACTTAAAGATAGTGTTCTACGACACATATGTAAAGATCTGCCTTTCAAAAACAGCCAAAGTTGGACAAATTCGCTTAAACATGTGAAAGTGCAGTAAGAATTATGAAATTTCCTCAGCTTTGAGGTGTCTGGCTGAAGTTTTTGTCATGGGCCGAAGTCTAAAAATGCCTGATATTAGTTAATGGTAGTGTTATGCGATACATGTGTAAAGATCCGCCGTTTAAACGTAATTTCCTCAGCTTTGAGGTGTCTGGCTGAAGTTTTTGTCATGGGCCGAAGTCTAAAAATGCCTGATATTAGTTAATGGTAGTGTTATGCGAAACATGTGTAAAGATCCGCCGTTTAAACGTAGTCAAATTTGGAGAAACCTTCTGAAACAAGTGAAATCTCTGCAAAAACTTCTGAAAATCCCAAGCCTTGACGTGTCTGGCTGAAGTTTTTGCCATGGGACGAAGTCTAAAAATGATTGGAATTACTTAAGGGTATTGTCCTACGAAAGTTGGAGAAACCTGCTGAAACAAGTGAAATCTCTGTAACAATTAGTGAAAATCCCGCGCTTTGAGGTGTCTGGCTGAAGTTTTGGTCATGGGCCGAAGTCTAAAAATGCCTGTTATTAGTTAATGGTAGAGTTATACGACACATGTGTAAAGATTCGCCGTTTAAACGTAGTCAAAGTTGGAGAAACCTGCTAAAACAAGTGAAAACTCTGTAAAAATTAGTGCAAATCCCGAGCTTTGAAGTGTCTGGCTGAAGTTTTGTCATGGGCCGAAGTCTAAAAATGCCTGATGTTAGTTAAGGGTAGTGTTATATGACACATGCGTAAAGATCCGCCATTTAAAAGCAGTAAAAGTGGGACAAACAAGAAAAAGCTAATTAATTGATAAATTAAAGTTCCCTACTTTGAGGTGTCTGGCTGAAGTTTTTGCCATGTGATGATATCTGGAAATGCTTGATTCTACTTAAGGATAGCATTTTTCGACACATGTGTGAAGATCTGCTATTTAAAAGTAGCCAAAGTTTGTCAAACCCGCTTAAACATGTGAAAGCGCAGTAAAAATTAGTGAAGTTTCCCGAGTTTTAAGGTGTCTGGCTGAAGTTTTTGCCATGGGACGAAGTCTAAAAATGCTTGATACTATTTAAAAGTAGTATTTAAAAAAAAATTGGAAAATATTGGGTAGTTAAAAGCAGCCAAAGTGGCTGGCTGGAGCCTTGTCACTGGTACGGGTCTAACAACACTTGATACTGACGCGGGGTGGCAATCTACGTCAAATATGTGAAAATCATCCATTATAAAATAAGTGAAGTTAGGGTAATTTTTTGGCGACTTTGACGCCCGATTCCTAGGCCCTTGTCATAGGTAAAGCTTTGAAATTTTCACATTCTTTCTAGATTCGGGGAGGACTATCGATCGGTATTGGTTTCATCCATTATAAAATAAGTGACGCTTTTAGGTTCTGGGATCTCGCTCTATAACCTATACCTATGCATGTGTATTTATAAATCAAAATCAAATTTTTTCTATATATATACATAGGATTGCATTTATATCGTTTTATTTATAAAAATTCCAGTAGGAAAATTACAGGATGCTCCTATATAAATCGCCCCCTCTAGGCCATTTTTGTTCAGATCTTAAATTTAAAACTGGTATTTGAATAAGCTTTAATCTACCATTTCTTGAAGGTAATTGTTTTGTTCCCATAGCAACCGAGAAAATCAAAGTTTTATTTTTTAATTTGCTTCAGAAAATATTTACAGATTTCTTGTGTATGGAAAAAAATTGTAAAATCATGACAAGGTTAAGTATGTATACAGTAGAAGGGTTTTAACAGACTTATGGGTTTTAGAGACATCCTAAAGCAATAATGGACTATTTATTTAAGTGATATCGTTTCCCCACCATCTAATGAGATAGATATCATGGGACGTTTTTTTAAGTGGTTTTCCCTATAGGCCTTAAAGCCGTTTGAATGTGCGTTCCAAGAAATGAATAAGATTGTGAATTCTTGTTTCACAACAAAAGCAGCTGGCACGATTGATTTAGAGAAAAATTTAGTAACCCTTCGAAAAGCTTTGGAGAGTACAGGAGTATCGCTAACAATCAAAATTCATGTCATATTAGACCACCTTAAAGAAGGTATTATGCATTTGGACGGAGATGGTTTGGGGTTGTGGTGGAGAATCTGTCCATAGAGAATTCCAAAAGTTTTGACAAAGATTCAAAATAAATTTAATTGAAGACAAATCCTATTCACAGCGGCTAAAAAACGCTGTACTAACGTTTTCTTCCCAACACATATAAAACAACACTATATCCATAGCGTAGCACTTCACAACCTATCGTTCCTTAAATAGCAGTTTACATATATATAGTGGAATAGACCTAAAGGGGAAACCACTTTAAAAAACGCGCCGTGATATCTATCTCATTGGATGGTGTGGAAACGATATCACTTAAATAACTAATCCATTATTGCTTTAAGATGTCTCTAAAACCCATAAGTCTGCTAAAACCCTTCTACTGTATACTTAACCTTGTCATGATTTTAAAATTTTTTTTCCATACACAAAAAAATCTGTAAATATTTTCTGAAGCAAATTTAAAAAAAACTTTGATTTTCTCCGTTGCTATGGGAACAAAACTTTTCCAATTACTTTGAAGAAATGGTTGATTCAAGCTTATTCAAATACCAGTTTTAAATTTCAGGGTAGGTGTTAGCAGGTTTTCGTATGAATTAAATTTATAATTTTTTTATATATATATTTTGTGATTAAATGTGGTCCTATTTCAATGGCGATTTCCTAGGAGAGGACTACCTACTCCATCTTTATTATTTCATTATCACAATACCGTTGATTGGTTATAGGTACTCATAACATCCATATCTACTAACTTATCACTCACTTCAACTCATTGGCGTATCTAGGGGTTTGCGACCTTTTTATTTCCTAAATAAAATTAATTAAAAAATAAATTTTAATTTCACCCGAAAAAAATCTGATTCCGGGGCCTACCACTTCTGAAATCACAATACCGTTGATTGATTATAGGTACTCATAACATCCATAACTTATTACTCACTTCAACTCAGTGGCGTATGCAAAAGGGGGATCCTGGATAATCCTCGAACCACTTAGATGACTTTATGAAGGCCATCAACTGCAAAAAGGCGCGTTCTCGCGCCGCTTAAACCCGGACAGTTGCAGATGAGGTGCTCCACCGTTTCCTCCTCCTCATCATCTTTGCAACTCCTATAGCATCGTCGGTAAGGCACATCTAGCTTTTCTGCGTGCCTACTAATAACGCGAACGGCATACCTAAGCGCTCTTTATCCCAAAGAACCTGTTTGGTCGTGCCCTACCTGGGGTGCTCCTCCGTTTCCTCCTCCTCATCCTGCGTGCCTACCAATAAGGCAGTACCCGCTTAAACACCTATTATTATGGAGATTTCACTCCTTCTTAGGGCGTAAATGTCTCTAGATCTTTTATGATCCCATTTTGGCCAGGTTTGTTTGGATATCCGGCACCCTGGGGACTGTTGCCATCTTTCGCGGTTCTGTTGGGCCATCTCTTGAAGAGATCGACGACAGCTGACCGTCAGTTCAGAGTTGAACGAATAAGAGTCAAGAGCTTTGACGGCCACTTGGCTGTCGCTGAAAATAATGATATCCTCGCCGATAGCGCGTTTACTTATCCAGGCCGCGGCATCCAGGATTGCCAAGACTTCAGCCTGGAAGACACTGCAGTTTTGTTTTGTTTTATTTTACTTCACTTTATCTCTACTTATGTTATTTTATTTTGTTTTATTTCACAATGTTGTACTGTTGTACTTAAAATTTTCGTAATTGAATCGCCTTTGGTATAGGAACTTTTTTTAAGTCCCTAGATTTTTTTCTGATTATCATCATCATCATTTATTGGCGCTTAACCGCCTAAGCGATTTTGGCCGTTTCGTATCAAAGCACGCCAGTCATTCCTTTTTAGCGATAACGGACGCCAATTGGAAACCCCAAGGGAGTTCAAGTCATCCTCCACCTGTTGTTTCCATCTCAGTCGAGGCCTCCCCCTTCCTCTGCTGCCGAATTCAGGCGACGATAGGAAAACCTTCTGTGCTGGAGCTTCTTGGTCCATTCGCATAACATGGCACAGCCAGCGGAGTCTTTGGGCTTTAATTCGCTGGACTATGGTCAGATCTGCGTAGAGCTCGTACAGCTCATCGTTAAATTTCCTTCTATACTCGCCGTTGGCATCACGGGAAGGACCATAAATCTTCCGGAGAACTTTTCTCTCAAATACTCCAAGGGCCATCTCATCTTCTCTTGACATTGTCCATGGATCTGAGCCATACATCAGGACAGGTATGATGAGAGACTTATAGAGCGTGATATTTGTTCTTCGAGAGAGGACTTTACTTCTCAATTGCCTACTCAGTCCAAAGTAGCACTTGTTGGCAAGAGTGATTCTCCGTTGGATTTCTAGACTGATATTATTTTCGGTGTTGATACTGGTTCCCAAATAGACGAAGTCCCTCACAGTTTCAAATTTGTAACTATCAACAGTGACATGGCTGCCAAGGCGCAGGTGCGCCGATTCTTTTTTTCTGATTATAAGGTGAATTTGTGAATTAAGGTAACGATATACTCCGAAGGTTAAATCGATGAAATGAGAAGTATACATTTCTAAGACAATGCTATCTCATTTTGACTATTTTTTTGTCGACTAGTGTTGGGCTCCTTTGCTAAATGAGAAAGAAAATAATTCTTCCGCTCCCCCTCCCCTCCCTGAATGCGCCACTGCTTCAACTGTAACATCATTCATCTGAAAAAAAAACCAGAAATTGTTTAAAAATAGTTATAAACCGTAACAATTATCCTTTCAGGTTTTGTTTTTCTGGCCATGATTCCTTAAGACATCAACAATTAAATCTTATCCGCTGGCAAAACAATAATCTACCGCGGACATGGAACCCAATATATTCGATTTAGCATTTGAATTTGAACTGATTGTACTTAGCAGGTTTACTCATCAAAATTTTTTTGATATTTCTAATTTTATTTTGACATTTTTTCCCCCACCTGTGGAATCTTCTACTCATTCGAACCAGATTTGCCACACGTAGGGTTTTATCCCTATTTGTAGGTATTTTTTGCTAAAAAATGTGTCCGTAGGCTAAAAAGTCGGCTTTTTCATATTTCACGAAATGTAGTTTTTTTTTTACATGGAAAACATGCAACGTGCAAACCTGCAACGTTTGTTGACTAACACAAGTTCTTTGCCAACATGCGTCCTGTGAGTTTTGTACTATTGCACACACATACACAGTAACACATACAAAATCTAGTCATTTTTAAATTGCTGCAATTATATTAATACTGTGGCGAATGTTCTCAAGAATCGCTCATCTCCCAACTCTAGCGTATTTCCATCACTAGCGTCACTACCACAACTACAGCTGTTTAGATACATGACGTGAGAGCGTCAGAGGGAGAGGCAGCTCGCGTGTTTGCGAATGTGGCACAAAGAGGAGATGACGATAGATAAACGCTTCGAGAACACTGTTGCACGAATAAACCAGAAATGTGTAGACATTTCTAGGTTGTGAAGCTGCTGTCTGCTAGGGTATATAAACCGCGCAAAGACAACGCAAATCAATTAGTTTATTTTCAAGTGTTGTACAGTGAAGTACTGAACAGTGAGTTAACCCGCGATATTGTACTACGGTTTTTAGTAGTAAATAAAGCGTACTATTTATTAAGCAAAAACTGAGTGTTTTATTTAACGTACAGTGATCGAACTCAGGGAAAATAATCAAGGAATCATCGAATTCGTCACAATTGGTGTCAGAAGCGGTATTGTTAAATAAATACAGGATAACAAGGACATTGTAAAGGTAACAAGAACATTGCAAGGATATGGCAAAGTTTAATGAATTGAAGATCCAGCAACTCAAAAACGAGCTGGAGATACGTGGATTGGTAACAACAGGCAATAAGCCAGAGCTACAATCACGTCTACGCGAGGCTATGGAAGCGGAAGGAATCAACGTTGACGATCATGTTTTTCAACTTTCGGAAGAAGGAGCGACGAAAATAGAAGAGCAAAAGGACTCTCCGGATTCAGTGGCAAATGTGGACACAAACTCTTTATTGGCTGCCTTGGCTCAGATGTCAAACAACATAACATCAAGCATGTCATCTCAGTTGGAGGAACAGAATACACACATGGCATCTCAGTTGGAAGAACAAGAGACACGCATTACGTCTCGGTTGGAAGAGCAGGAGATACGAATGTCGTCGCAAATTTCGGCACAGGTATCATCACAGATCTCCTCCCAATTGGAAGAACATAAGGCTTATATGTCATCTCAGTTGGAGGCACAGGAGGAACGTATGTCAGCACAGCTAAATATGCAGGACAGGAAAATAATACAGCTTGAGGAGAAATTCGAAGCCGAGGTGGATGCGTTAAGAAGTCGTATCCAGGAGTTGCAGCTGAATCGTCCTAGTGTTTCAGCAAGCACTCCCAAGGTAAAACACCCATCCTTTGTCGGTTCTGTTCCTTTCCAGGTATTTAAGCTACAATTTGAGAAGACAGCAGCTGTGAACAACTGGGGCGCTGAAGATAAAGTCGCTGCACTCTTCGTAGCATTGAAAGGACCGACAGCCGAAATCTTACAGACAATTCCGGATGCTGAAAGAAACGACTATGAAGCGTTGATGGGAGCCCTTGAAAGACGTTACGGTAGCGAGCATAGGAGGCAGATATTTCAAATGGAGCTACAGAATCGCTTCCAGAAGGCTAATGAGACATTGCAGGATTTTGCATGGGACATTGAGAGGTTAGCTCATTTGGCGAACGCAGATGCACCCGTGGAATACATCGAGAGGGTAAAGATCCAAAGATTCATAAATGGAATAATGGATGTAGACACGAAGCGAGCCGCATATGCAAACCCCAAAAGGACATTCGCAGAGACGGTATCACACGCTTTATTACAAGAGAGCCTCGATTTTATGTAAACCAGATAACAAGGTTCACCATGTGGAAAAGGAGACATCAGACTTGGTCGAAAAAATCAACAAAGTTCTGGAAGCCTTGAATGGAGCACAAAAGAAAAGCGATGGTGTCACTAATTGTTTCAAGTGTGGAAAGTCTGGCCATTTAGCGTGTTATTGCAACATCGGCTCCAGAGACTTCGGCAATGCAGGTGGATGTAAGGGTAACGCTGGAGGAGATAAGCAAGATGAATGCTCCCTAGTTTCTGTCTCGCAGTTCGGAGGGAAAGCAAGTAATGTTACTGTTAGAGGTTTCTTGGACGGAAAAGAGCGGTTACTCACTGTGGATACTGGCGCATCTCATTCCATCATTAGAAGCGACTTGGTCCATAAGAGAGTGCGACCATTACAGGATGCAAAGTTGCGGACCGTAACTGGTGAAAGTAAGCTGGTTCATGGAGAAGTGCGGTGCAAAGTTTTGATTGGGAATGTGACTACATACCACAACTTCTTAGTGGCAGATATTGTGGACGAAGTCATCATTGGCGTCGACTTCTTGGCTGTGAGAGACATTTACATGAACCTGAGAAATAGAGTTATGACGTACAATGGCCAAGAAGTACCTCTGATTTTTCCACACAATATTGGGTATTGCACCATTCATTAGAGGTGAAGCACAGGGACACTCGAAAGGCAAAGGTACCTCCTCAACCAATGGCTTTGATGACAAATGCCTGCTTGAGAATATTCGGAGAAGTCAACAGGAAGATTCAGATCTGGCATGTGTGATCCGAGGGCTTGAGCGAAACAAACGACCAGCAAGAAAAGAAATGTCAGTGGCGAGTCCAGTTGCCAAGTCATATTGGGCACAATGGAACAGTTTACGAATGGTATCCGGTTGTTTGCATCGAATATGGGAGAGTGAGGATGGTCAATGCGCTCGGAAGCTTATAGTTGTTCCAAGGAAGCGGGTGTCTGATGTTCTCAGGAAAATGCATAACGATCCAAGTGGAGGTCATCTAGGAGTCAAGAAGACCTTGGAGAGGATTAAGCAGACATTTTATTGGGTTGGTTACGGTCAGTCGGTAAAGGAGTGGATTGCCAAATGCGATGAGTGCATCAGAGCAAAGGTGCTGAGGTCCACGAGTCATGGTCTAAGGAGGCAGTGCAACTCAGATGCACCGGTTGAGAGGATTACCTTGGATGAAGCTGGTCCATTCCCCGAAAGTATAAGCAAAAAGATGAAAACCAGGTACGACAAAGCAATGGAAACGGAAGGGTTCCTGGAAGGAGATTTAGTATTCCTATACGGACCACAACGGAGGAAAGGTGTGTCTCCCAAAGTTCAGTGCAACTGGGAAGGACCATACAGAGTTGTGAAACGGATCAACGACGTTGTTTACCGCATACAAGCTGTTGGAATGCCACGGAACAAAATGAAGGTGATTCCCCTGGAGAGGCTAGCAACGTTTGGATCGGGAAATGTGTCTGATCGGGACGATCAGACTTAGGTGGAGGGCAGTGTGGCGAATGTTCTCAAGAATCGCTCATCTCCCAACTCTAGCGTATTTCCATCACTAGCGTCACTACCACAACTACAGCTGTTTAGATAAATGACGTGAGAGCGACAGAGGGAGAGGCACCTCGCGTGTTTGCGAATGTGGCACAAAGGGTATGTAAAGTCGCAAAGACAACGCACATCAATCAGTTTATTTTCAAGTGTTGTACAGTGAAGTACTGAACAGTGAGTTAACCCGCGATATTGTACTACGGTTTTTAGTAGTAAATAAAGCATACTATTTATTAAGCAAAAACTGAGTGTTTTATTTAACGTACAGTGATCGAACTCAGGGAAAATAATCGAGGAATCATCGAATTCGTCACAATACATAGTTAAGATAATCTCACACGGTTTGACGTTTAATAAACTTCAACTTTAAGAATAAATAAAGGTTTTTTGGAAAAAATCTAAAACTATGACAAAATTCACTTTAAAAGGCGAAAAAATAGGCATCTCTAAGGGATAAGTTACAGCAATGTTTTTTGCAAAGCTTATTTTCTCATAAATTACAACTTTTTGGGGGTAATACAAAAAAAAACAATTTTTTTTTATTTGAATCACCCGAATATACATTTATGTATAAAAACCTCGTTCAAAATACTAATTTTTGTATAAGCATTGTCCTCTAAAAAATTTAATATATGCGGTTTTCAATATTTCCGAAAGGAAAAAAATGTAGGTATTTTTTTTTTAAATGTGGTGATTCCAACTGCATCAAAAGGTTATTTTGGTAAAGAAGAAAGCTGGTTTTTCTAATTTTCGCCCTCGCATAAGTGCGTTTACAGTCTTTTAGGTATATTAAAGAGTGAAAATCTAGATGTACCCATGAGTATTAAGACCCTGATAGGTGAGAGCCAAAAGTGTGTTACTCGTACAGTTTCACCAGGACTGTACGTGCATATTGGGTTGGAAAATTAAAAGAGGAAATTATTCAGGAGAGCTTAGAGGTAGTGGAGATTGACATAGGTATTGATGGGTTGCCTTTGTTCAAAAGTTCCTATACTGGGCCGCGTGTCCAATCTCAAAGGAAAGCCTGTGTTCCTTATTGGAAGCTACGTAGGGGAGAAGAAACCGTATATTGTTGCTGTATTTCTTCACGATTTTGTGTAAAAAAATTATCAACAAATGGTTTTTCGTGCAATGGAAGTCTATTCAAAATCCTTATAGGAGCTATTTGCTGTGACACACCCGCTCGTTCATATACCTTCAGGTGATTTAAGAACCGATTCTGATTTTTACAACAGATCTGATACACCGCACGAAAAAAGTACGTGAAAACGCCGTAAAAATTACGTTTTTCCTCTACAAAAGTCGTCCAACGTTACAAAACGTTATTTTTGATAATATGCCAAATTTAATTTTACATTATGATTACCAACGTAATATCAACATTTTTATAATGTAGAAAAGACATTATGTTTAGACCACCGGTCTAAATATATCGGCCGCCCCTCGTAGCAAACCGTAGTATCTTCCGCGCTATTACCTTTTACTTTTTATCTTTATACCGATAACAGCTCTTACCCCTTCGAATCCTACAAATGTAGGCTTTCGGCGGCGGTACAGAGCTACTATTTATCTAAAGACTCGAGCACTTCTTTTCCGAGCATACGCGAGTCATCAGCTGCCAAACCAAGGTAAATTATCACTTAAATTTCCATATCATAATTTATTGTGCACTGTGTAATTATTTCCATTCCATTACATTTCCTTATCACATACTAGTTACATTTAATAAAACTATTTGTACATATTCACTTTCGAATCCCATTGTTTATTTACTTATTCACTCGCCGCTATTTTCATTTTCTTTGCATATTATTATGTGCGAGCATCCCGCCATTGCCATTGGCCGCACGTAACATTTGGTCCATCTCACCGGGAATTTGAACTGGCGTCCTATACACGGAATAACAAAAACCCACTCATAATTAATTATTCGATCAAGGAACACAATTTGTCCAAATCCAAGTGTGTTTAATTATTTTCTTCCGAAAAATGAACGAGCAAAACGAACGATCAGCCATAACTAATACCAGCGAGTGACACCAACACATTTATACATCCAGTGCTCACACCATATCACATCAGCATCACAGCTCACCAATCTGCTCACTACAGTCCATCTGCTCAAAGCATCACATTTCATCACTTTACACCAAATACAGTCCATCTGCTCAACAGAGTTTTTTTTAATACGTACAAAACGTAAGTGAACTTTGTGAGTGTTTTTTTTTTTTTAAAAAACAAAGTAAGTGAAAACCTTGTGTGCTTGACAGCGCAATATCTCCTTTTGACTATCGGTTAAGTCCCCCACCAGTGGTAAGACTTATCCGACACAGCTCAAGGCAAGCAGTCAGTGAATTTTTTTTGTTTTTTTTTTTTATAGACACTTATCACTGCACTGAACATCTGTCTGCTTCGTGTGGAAACGTTCTCCAAAATAACTTTTAATTTTCACTTAGTTGATGCTTTTTTAAATAATCCATCACAAAGTTCACATCACATGAATCAGTTCATCAACACACCATATATTCATCATCTACGTTGGGTGGCTTGTGATATAAATATTTAAAGCGTACACAATTTACAAGTGTCGCTTAACAAACACATTTACTTGTATAATTTAAAGATTAAATAAACAATTATCACTAGTCCACGAATATCTGGACAAACACAATTGCATTAATTTTTGTTTGGAATTTCACTTTATTTTACTTGGTTTGGCTATACAGGGTTCATACTACCCAAAGCACCTTAAGTCTTCAGAGATTTAGATCTGTGCCACATACACCTTTTGTTGATACATTAAGTCTTCAGAGACTATCGGTTATCACATACATTTTGGAAACACTAAACCTCCAGAGGTTATCTGTTACACAAATACTTTTGAAACATTAAATCTTCAGAGATTTATTTCGGTTTCATATACACAGTCCTTGTTACACCAAATCTTCAGAGATTTAGATCGGTTCACAAACACTTTAAGACATTAAATCTTCAGAGATTTTTCTGGGTCACATACACGTTTGTTGAGACATTAAATCTTAAGAGATTTATTTCGGTTTCACATTCTTTTTAGAGACATTAAATCTTCAGAGATTTGTTTCTTATACACTTTAGAGACATTAAATCTTCAGAGATTTGTTTCTTTTACACTTTTGAGACATTAAATCTTCAGAGATTTGTTTCATATACACCGTTGTTGATATACTAAATCTTCAGAGATTTATATCATACACTTTTAAAGACATAATTTGTCTATCACACATTCTATACATCAAATCTCCAGAGATTTGAATCAAATCATCGTTTTATAAAAAAATTTCGCTTAGTCCAAAGCAAGACGTCTTCCTGAGTCACTACTGCTAAGTCCACTTCTCTGTAAATATACAAAATATTTAAGCAAATAAAGAGAATGGAGACATATATTCGTCAGTCCGACTGCATAGTGGAGTTCGAGCAAGAATGGAGCTCTACTAATATTGAAGAAATGGATAAGCACACCCTTGCACTACAGCAAGAGGAGCTTAAGTCACAATGGAAGAAGACGAAAACGACTTATGACAGCCTATTGTCCCACAAAGAGACCACCAAGGAAGATTTGCAATCCATAAAGCAAAAAAATAAAACGTGTTTCGCATGCTACATGAAATGCATGGCTGCTATGAATGCTCAGCTGGAAAAGCTGTCAGCACAGCCCATACAACCACAAAAACAACAAAGTACTGATGATACATCTAGCCGTGAAAATAATATTCGGCTTCCGCCCTGTGACACCGATGTGTTTAAGGGTGATTATTTATCATATCCAACATTTAGAGACATGTTCACGGCCATATACATACTAAACAAACGCCTTACCCCGGTTGAGAAATTGTATCACCTCAACCAAAAAACTCAAGGGGAGGCGAAGGAAATAGTCAGGAGGTGTCCACTGACCAACGATGGCTTTACTACAGCCTGGAAAAATTTAAGTGACCGGTACGAGAACAAGCGTATCCTGGTCAATACACAATTGAAATCTTTGTTTAGTCTGACCGCAGTTGAGAAGGAATGCGGTACAAAGATTAAGCAATTACAACGCGATATCAATAATTGCATCTCGTCGCTTCAATGTCATCAAATTGACATATCTAATTGGGATGCAATAATAACATATTTATGCTCCACCAAGCTTCCGGAATGTACTCTGGCTCTATGGGAACAGACCATTGAGAACAAAACAGAGATACCAAAATGGGAAGATATGGACAAATTCCTGTCCAACCATTTCCAAACTTTGGAAACAGTTTCCGACCTGAAGGGTAGCACAGGCCCAAAAACACCCATGAATCAACGGTCAAATAGTTCAAGGGAAACGCCGAGGAAACTCGGAGTTTACCAAGCCAGCGTCCCTCCTGGCTGGTGTCAAATGTGCCACACCAAGGAGCACAGATTGCGGGATTGTCAAAATTTCCGAAGGCTGTCCCCACAAGACAGAATAACCTTTATTAAGGAAAAAAGGTCTTGCCTTAACTGTTTGTCAGACAAACACACCGTGACACGATGCCCTCATCCGCTAAATTGCACCTTGTGTCACTTGAGGCACAACACCTTACTCCACCTGCCAACAGCACAACCCCAAGGAAACATCAAAGTCGGAACCGAAACACCAACGCAAATAATGGAAGTTGGAACCGCAACTCCAACGATGATAGGCCCTCAACTTCGCAACAGGCTAGGGCAAGGCTTGAGTCTGCAAATAGAAACGAAAATGTTAATAATGTTTCTACATTACATGCCAATACAACTAAAGGGGTATTGTTGGGAACCGCACGCATTAAGATCCACTATAATGGAGTGGATTTCTCGGCCAGAGCACTTATTGACTCCGGCTCTGAGTGCTCTTTTATAACTGAAAGTGTTAGGCATAAACAAAACGCTGTCCGCGCAGGTAACAGAGTCGTGCTCTATTAAAATAGGCTCCCTCATCGACCCATTAGTTAGCATTGATACAATGGTCCTAGTCCTACCACAACTTACAGGGGACCTTCCGACTTGTCAGGTCAGTGCATTGACCCAGCAAGCGTTCCCTGACTTGATTCTAGCGGATAAGAGGTTCTTCGTTAACGAACCAGTCGACCTCATTCTAGGAGGCGACATTTACGCAAAAATAATCTTGGGTGGTATAAGGAAGAACGTTATGAACACGCTTCTTGCCCAAGAAACCGTCTTCGGTTGGATATTAACCGGCCGGGCTGAGGCAGCACAGCCAACCAATAACAGGGTATCATTTTTCAACGAAATAAGCCTAGACAAACAGTTAACCGCTTTCTGGGAGTTGGAAGATGTGCCTAAGAAAAAGGCACTACACGACGATAATGCCTATTGCGAGGCACTTTTCAAAGCAACAACGGAACGGGGCTCTGATGGCAAATACATTGTCTCCCTTCCCTTTAAACAAGAGTGTCCCAACGATATATGCTTAGGACCCTCATTAAAAGGCGTTTGTTCTCAATTTTATAAGAATGAGACCCGCCTGGCTAAGACACCGGACCTACAGAGAGAGTACAATAGAGTATTGTCGGAGTATGAGACGTTAGGACACATGTCTAAGGTTCCCACAATGATACCACCCCAGTCAACGGACTGCTACTTCCTGCCGCATCATGCGGTTATCAAGGAAGAGGGTACAACTACCAAAGTCCGGGTGGTTTTTAACGCTTCGTGCCCTACGACTAATGGCACAAGTCTTAACGACATTCTTCATACAGGCCCAGTACTTCAGGCCGACTTAACAATATTACTCCTTAGATGGAGATTTTTCAAATACGTTTTTAATAGCGACATCGAAAAGATGTATCGCCAGATATGGGTCAAACCCAATCAAACGAGATTCCAAAGGATAGTTTTCCGGACCAGACCTGAGAACCCTATCACCGTCTACGAATTAAAGACGGTAACATTTGGAGTTAATTGCGCCCCTTACTTAGCAATCAGAACACTGCATCAGCTCGCGGACGAGGTGGAAACTTCATTACCCGTCGCTGCCAATATTCTACGAACAAGCATGTACGTCGATGACGTCCTTTCAGGAGGGCATACCATCGACACAGCCATTAAAGCGCGCGATGAAATAACACATGCATTACAGTCTGCAGGCTTATCCCTTCGAAAATGGACGTCAAACTGCAGCAAAATACTACAGGGAATACCCAAACCTCATCGACTAAATGAGGACTTTTTGGAGTTCGAAGACTCCAGTACAGTGAAAACACTCGGAATCCGTTGGAACGCGCATTCCGACCAGTTTTATTTTACAGCTAAGCCCATCGCAAATAAGGATAGCATTACTAAACGGGCGATACTCTCAGCCATCGCTAAACTCTTCGATCCATTAGGATGACTGGGCCTCATCATAATAGCCAAAATGATTATGCAAAACATTTGGTTAGAGGGGACCGACTGGGACGAGAGAGTATCGACTGAAACTTTAGAGAGGTGGCGCAGCTTTATGCACGACTACAATGAAATTAATAACATTCGGATTCCACGATGGGTGTATTTCACGCCATCCAACGACGTGGAAATACACGGATTCTGCGATGCCTCCGAAAAAGCATACGCAGCCACAGTTTTTTTAAGAGTCAAGATGAAAGATCAGGTTTACGTTAACCTGCTAATGGCGAAAACAAGAGTAGCCCCAGTGAAGACCATCTCCTTACCCCGATTGGAGCTGTGTGGAGCGGTTCTGTTGGCCAAGACTTTGGAATCCGTCATCGAAAATCTGAATTTAGGCACATTCAAAATTCACCTTTGGACGGACTCAACCATCGTCCTAGCATGGATCCAAAAACCACCGTGTTCGTGGTCAACGTTCGTGGCGCACAGTCACAAAAATTGTGGAAAAGGTAGGAAATCAAGCCTGGCGACACGTGGATTCCGCATCAAACCCAGCAGATCTGGCCAGCAGAGGACTATCAGCGCGGGATCTAGTCGACAACGTTCTGTGGTGGCAGGGACCTTCTTGGTTACAAGAAGACAAGAATAAATGGCCAGCCCAAGAAAAAGAGTATGGTACAAACATCGAGGCAAAGAGAGTACAAATTCACGCAACTACGCAAACAAACAATAAAGAGGACATTCTCGATAGATTTTCCGATTTTTCAAGAGCTTTGAGGGTCATATCATATATTATGAGGTTCTCTCAAAGAACGAGTCCCAAAACAAAATCCACTTTTAAAGCGGAGTCACACTTCATTTCGCCCGACGAAATTAAGGCTACGACTCAACGTCTTATATCCATCTACCAACAGAAACATTATTCTGAAGAATTAGGGAATTTAAAATCCGGGAAACCTATTGGGACAAAAAGCGAAGTCCTGCCTCTCAACCCCTTCATCGATAGCTGTAACATCTTGCGGGTGGGCGGCCGTCTTTCTGCATCCCTTGACCTACCTTATAACGAACGTCACCCAATTATCCTCCCTTACGCGTGTCATTTCACCCGTCTTCTGGTCCAGTTTGTCCACAAGATCTCCCTACACGGAGAAAACCAAGTAATGCTGCGGCTTATCCGCACGCAATACTGGGTTGCAAAGGTGAAAAACATGATTAGATCTATTATCCACAACTGTAAGGTCTGTACCATCTTTCGACACCGAGTACAGACACAATTAATGGAGGACCTTCCATCCGCACGCACTACCTTTTCCCGGGCATTTACTAACACCGGGGTAGATTTCGCCGGACCCTTTGACATCAAGTCCTACAGCGGCAGAGGGTGTCGCATGTCAAAGGGCTACGTTTGCCTGTTCGTATGCTTTACGACCAAGGCAATTCATCTAGAGGCCACCAGTGACCTCAGTACCGCCTCGTTCCTGGCAGCCTTCGACAGGTTTGTTGCCAGACGAGGATGTCCAAAAAACATCCATTCCGATAATGGAACGAACTTCGTCGCTGCCTCTCGAGCTCTCCGATCCGAGTTCAAGGCTTTTCTGGCAGACGCCCGCAACCAGACCCTTTCCAACTATTGCCATCAAACCCTGACCTGGCACTTTATACCAGCTGGGGCCCCTCATATGGGTGGACTCTGGGAAGCGGGGGTAAAAAGTTTCAAAAACCACTTTAAAAAGATCGCCTCCGATCATAAATTTACCCTCGAGGAATTTTACACCCTACTATGTCGCATCGAGTCATGTCTCAACTCGCGACCACTAACGCCCTCATCCAACGTACCGTCGAACTTGGAGCCACTTACCCCAGGACATTTTCTCGTTGGAGGACATCTATTAGCCCCCCCCCCCCCCCGAAATCGACGTAAGCGAGCATCGTGCCTCACTCGTCAACAGATGGGAGAAACTCAAGGCGTTACACCAAACGTTCTGCAAACGATGGAAAACCGAGTATCTCACCGAACTGCAGAAACGCGTTAAATGGAAACATCCGCAAGTAGACTTAAAACAAGGGGACCTCGTCGTCCTAAAGGAGGACAATTTGCCTCCCAACGAATGGAGGCTAGGGCGGATCGCGAACCTACATCATGGACCTGACCACCGAGTTCGAGTCGTCGAACTAGACACTGCGCGGGGCCGAACTACCAGACCAATCGCGAAATTGGTCCTACTTCCACCCATCAGTGAGGATGACGGAAAGGAGTAATATTCCACTTCTCCATTTCCCTAATTCCACTTCTTATTCTTTCAGGATTAGGGAGCCGTGCGGCTTAATCCCCGCAGGAAAACAGTTACCACCCCAACAATAAACCCGATAACAAGCAAATGCACTCGTTAAACTTGGTAACGAGGCCTACTGCAGACGGACGAACCGATCTGCCACAGAAGATGACAATGTGCTACATTCAATTAGCAGCACATCGCCCAAACATAAATTCCCCCACAACAAAGTCAATTGACAGATAAGGAGATACAAGGCTTCCAATGAACCCATTAATAAAAAACGGTACCGGGTTTCCAGGAACCAACTACTACCGATCACCTATTCGACAGTCTCCGGTTTGTTCAACTGCGTTATCTCCTCACACTGTCATTGACTTGGTTTTTTTGAATAAAATTCGTCAATTAAAAATTCAATTTTACGAGGTTTCTAGCGCCTTAATGTCAATACACTATCCACTAAAACCCGATTTCTAAAACACTTTAGGTCTGTTTGCTGATCAAAAAAGAGGTTCAGAGCAGCTTAGAGCAACTCAGAACAGAAATGCCATGAAACACTTGAAGCTCGATAGTTTATCTTATTTGGCTAGTTTTTTAAATCCTCGAAATTAAAGCAAATACACGTTTACTAAATGTTGCTTTTCTTGCAAGCTAGAAAATAAATTTATTTTTCTTGGCTGACAATTGCTCCTCTGATCTGACTAACTCCACAAAAAAAAGGGGCTGGAGCAGAAATTTGCAGGGTACGAGAATGGACTTCAAAGTATCGGGTACTTTTTTCAAGTTCTGCTGTTACAACAAGCACCCGGCTTACCATTTGGAAACATCAAAGCCTCCACTTTAAGAATATGGAAAGGGTTTTGAGAAAAAAAAGAAAGGGGAAAAATTTCTTTGAAAAAGATCCCATTTCCCTATACCTAAAACAAAAAAAATTGAAAAAGCACTTCCGGAGTCGTAATCCTGAGGCCAAACCCCGTCTTTTGAGCTATCTCCAATAATTTGAGCTATCTCCAATAATTTGAGCTAATTTATTAGCAATTGACCCCTAAAGGAAACAAATGCCGAATTTTGTGGCGAGGCTTATTTTCTCTTAATACCTTACTTTTCAACGGGTAAGACCGAAAAAAAAAAATTTCTTTTTTTATTTTGGATCACCCTAATATACCCAACACTAATTTTATTACTATCTACCTTTGAATATTCGCCATTGGTCACAATCCCCGGTGCTACACCACGGATAATGCCTTCAACCTTACAATTTTCGACGGCATATCGTATCAGCTGACAAAGATCATCCGAATGAATCCAGGGTAGAATTTGTTTTTCAGCCAAATATTTTCAATTATGTCGCCAGCGCGTCCCATTTCTACGCCAGCGCGTATTTTAATCTAAAAGCATGAAAACAACGGGTGCGATTTAGTTTAGACTCGCACGAATTTTGGACTGTTTTTGGTATGGAACGAAAGAGGGAGTTCTCCAGATCACAAATATATAGGTCTTAGAGTCAGGCGGTTTATAGTTCTCCGGTAAAACGTTGTTAAAGTTAGTAAATTTTGTACACTTTTTTTGTATGTATATATATGTATGTACTGTTTTTGACATTGAAAGAGTGTTGCCACATCCAAAAAATTTTAATAAAAAATAATAAGGCTTATGATACATTTACACTGCACCAAATGCGTCGCATTTGGCGAAGTTATTTCGAGAATGTTTGTCCGCAGAATGAATTTCTTTGCCAAATTAGATGAATTTAGTTTAATTTGACCTAATTTGGTGATCAAATTCAATCTGCGGATGAACGGTCTCGAAAAAACTTGGCCAAAAGTGACGCATTTGGTGCAGTGTAAACGTAGCTTTACAATACTTTTCATGCACACCAATTAAGTATTTGAATAGGGTTTGCAAGCCTCACCTATACTAAAATAAATGGGTGTACTACGCAGAAGGACTCACCGTGGCGGTAGCCACGGTTAGAGCACACGTCCGGACTCCGCCAAATGGGTTTACTACGCAGAAGTACTCACTGCGGCGGTAGCCGCAGTTGGTGCACGCGTCCGGATATGGGATGGCGTAGCCCAGGGTTATTTTAAATAAGCGCGGCCGAAGGCCGCCTACGCGGAAAGGTGTTGAAATAAAAAAAAATATGTTTTTTTTTTATTTTTTGTTTAAGTGTGGCAACATCCTTCTTTGACAACAAATTTGTTGTGAAATATCTGTGTATAGCTGTGCGATGGTGAAAATTTATAATGTTGTGAAAATAGATGAATATTTATACATATTAATATTATTTTCTGTTAATCATATGCAATTCATAAGTGTTATGGTACCATTATGCGGAAAAATGCGTGAAATTTAAAAAATTGTGCGTTAGTTACCTATAGTGCCATGCAAAATTTGCAAAACTTCAACAACCATTATCTCAGTAAATATAAGGCTCCTTACGCTAAGATTATATATTTGTGTTCAGAAAAAGCTCCTCTATCCTCCTGAAAACCCCGTTTTTTTCTAGCTGTGCGAGTCTATACTAAAATTTCCCCAAAACAACAATTTTAGGTACATGTGTCTCTACAAGTAGATGCAACACCACTCACCCCTCTTCAATTATGCATCAACGCATCGATTGGTTTTCGTTATTTCTGCTGTTGCAGTCATGTTAGTACCACGAGAAGAAGGGACTACATTTTTGTACCAGTGTTTATAATATAGAAATGTGTTAATTACATATTACCATCGTGAACAGAATATAACATTCAACATGTATGTAATTAAAAGTAAAGGAGACATTCGTTGCATCTCGAAGTCGAAAGCAACTTAAAATCCAACTTTGCCAAGCTTGGTGTCTGTTCGGGGATTTGCAGTCAGTTCTTGTACAGATACAATTGTCTCATTAATTTTGGTTTGCAGCTCACGTAAACTTTGTATTTGTAACAGTCGCAGAATACGCACAGGATAGTCCAAAGCGGTATCGTCCGTCACTACGTCACTGCCCTTCTCAAATGGAAAAGGTTTGCCAGTTACAGCTTGACGATTTTTAGCCGCCGAGAAAGTCTTTCGTGTACGATACGTGCGATTGCTTCCAATTGAACCAAATGATTAGGATGTCGCGGCACTTTTGACTTATTGGCCAATGAAAGTACGCCAGCTATGAACTCTTTGGAATTAAAATCTAAATTTTCAGCTTTTATGCTAGGTGCTGCCGATTTATTTTGTAGCTTTGTTACTTCTATTGAATTGATGGCTTTGTAAGTTTCAGGTGCATCCAAGAATTCCAAACGTATAGCATAACCTAAAATCCATGTTAGTTCTTCGAGTGGTGTACGAAATTCTGGCATGCAAAGATCAGTTTTGTAATTATCATACGCCTGTTCCCATATGTCAAGCTGATCCACCTTTCGTAGGTCATAAAACCTGAAAATAACGAGAAAATTCATTAATAAGAAATAATTAAACAAATCCACAAATTTTACTACTTACCAGCGCGTGTGAGTTTTCCTGAATGACAATCCATGCAATAGAGTTCCGGTGAGTGCTGCCACAGGAAATTTTTTTTAGTACCAATCCGTGTTATCATATGAAGTAATAATACATTTACACCGTACCAAATTTGGTAACTGAAGTGTAATCGTACATTTACACATCACCAAAGTTGCTAACTGAAGTGTGATACTACATTTACACCGCACCACATTTGGTACATGAAATGTAATAGTACATTTACACCGCACCAAATTTGGTAAATTTGCCGAAAAATTGCAAATTTGGCGTTGGTCTTCCATACAAATCTAGGTTCACACTGAACTAAAAAACTGCACGTCAAATATTATGTATTTGATAAATTCAGACACCAAATGATTAATTTCGTATCATGCATGGCCAAAATAGTCATCAAATCCTACCTCAAAGGACGCTTGGTTTATGAAGTTTCGGCACGCAGTCAATCCAACTACTTCCTGTTCCCTTGGGTGGCAGGAAAGGGACAAATGCCAAATGACACAAAATAAAAATTCCCAAATATACAAAAATATACAAAATGACGGACGACAGCACTTAGCATTTCCAAAAATTAACTGGCAGCATGTATCCGTTGTTCTGGGAAGCGCTACCCAGTAATTCCCAATTATCCGATGTTCTACCCACTTCATTGGGAAGCACTACCCAGTGAGTCCCCAGAGAATTTCCGACATTCTACCCGCTTTATTGGGGAGCGCTTATGTGGCAATAACCACGGCATCCGATTTTGCCAACAATACCGTGGGATGGCGGTTGATGAGCGGTTACGGGTGGTACTTATCCATAAGTACTGCCCCAACTGCCTATCGCCATTCCACGGTCTAGGAACTTGTCCGAGCAAGGACCGATGCTACCGGTGTAGCGAGACACACCACACGACGCTGCACATGGACGACGCCACCACCCGTCCCTCTCCATATATCCGGGAAAACATCGAACAGCTAGAGGACGGGGAGAATTCCGATGACGCCCTGTCCATCGCCATCACAGAAACAACGAAATCCTGGGCAGAACAGGTGGCCAAAGAAGAGGCAGAAGAACAGGCAGCCAGGGCCAATCCGACTCCACAGCTCAGCGGCGCGGAAACACGTTCTTTCCGACCGCTACTACGGCACGAGCTGTGGAGAAGCCACGAACCAGCTCCAGCAGAAAAAAGAGGAAAGGGTGGCTCGGAAACCCGTACTTTCCGACCACTTCCCGGGCCCGGTAAGGTGAACCCTGGTGGCTTGGAAACGCGTCCTTCCCGACCATCTCGCCGTCCCACCGATGTAAGACGGGGTGACGCGGAAACGCGTCCTTTCCGCTCATCACGCCTCACAGCGGGTCGGACGGCACCTTATCCGGCCCATTCCACCGTCAGCGATACCAAAGTAGTACGCCACAGACATCTGCCCGCCACGTTTCGGTCTGGCAGAGCGGCAAATACACCCACCGACGACATCATATTGCGGTCATTTGTCGCTATTGCCCCCACCGCTTTAGTATCCATTGAAGCCGGAGGCAGACTTCACATTGTGCGTGCCCTGATCGACCCGTGTTCTCCCACGTCGGTCATTGATAGCGAGCTCGCCATTGACCTCGACTTGGAGCGACTTGGGGGAACGCGGCCAATGAGGTGCACGCTGGTCCTACGAGGACAACATGGGGTAAACCGAAGGATCACTACCCAGGCGACGGTCGTCGCACGCCATCATCGGTTGACGCCATCGTCGAACATCGATGGCACAGTGGCAAGTCATTTTCAGTTCATGAAACTGGCGGACCCTGAATTTTTCCGCGCCTCGCCAGTGCGCCTCGTGTTAGGCGCCGACGTCTACGCCAACATCATGTTGAACGCCACACCGCCATCTCAAATCAACGGGTTATTAGCCCAGGCCACAATTTTCGGCCTAACAATATCTGGTTCGTACCAGCAATAAAATTTCCCAAATTAGCCTCTACACACCATGGAGAAAATCCGGAACACTAATAGTAAGGTGCAATGAACTAGGCATAACCACGCCCATATTCTAATCTTTCCTTCTCATCCACAACAGGACCATTGTAGCAGCTAGCATGGAGAGCCTATGGGGCCATAGCCATTTCCATTCACCATTCATAGAGTCGTCGTGTTAGCTTAAGCCTTAGATTGGAGCGGTTGCTGGTGACTCCTACTTTTCTTTTAGCGTTGCTTGTCGCAAGGGGGCCGGCATGTTTAGACCACCGGTCTAAATATATCGGCCGCCCCTCGTAGCAAACCGTAATAACAGCTCTTACCCTTTCGAATCGTACAAATGTAGGCTTTCGGCGGCGGTACAGAGCTACTATTTATCTAAAGACTCGAGCACTCCTTTTCCAAGCATACGCGAGTCATCAGCTGCCAAACCAAGGTAAATTATCACTTAAATTTCCATATCATAATTTATTGTGCACTGTGTAATTATTTCCATTCCATTACATTTCCTTATCACATACTAGTTACATTTAATAGAACTATTTGTACATATTCACTTTCGAATCCCATTGTTTATTTACTTATTCACTCGCCGCTCTTTTCATTTTCTTTGCATATTATTACGTGCGAGCATCCCGCCATTGCCATTGGCCGCACGTAACACATTAAAAACGTATAAATAATAATACAATAAGGTACTATTGAGATGAAAAAATATCAAATTAACATTTTTTAACGTAAATTTAATAAGTAAAACAATGTAAATTTATATGAATCAATATTAATATGATATGAAAAAATACAAATTAAAATTTTTTACCGTAAGTTTAATATGTAAAACAATGTAAATTTACATGTATCAATGTTAATATTATATGAAAATATATCAAATTAACATTTTTAACGTAAGTTTAATATGTAAAACAATGTAAATTTACATTAATGTAAAACTTACAAGGCAATATGTTAAATGAAACACGGTGAAAAATTTCGTTGCAATTCATTAAATATTTATTATTTTTTTATATTTATTGCATATACTGCATATAATACCTTATTTCTAATCATTATGCTACTCAGGCAAAAAATATAAATGAACAGATGGACATGTAAAAAACTTAAATTTTCATGACTTCTAATAATTCACACTTAGTGCCTACAGTATAGGACTGATAATATTCTGGGCAATTCACGTCAGCCGGCTTTAATTTATCCATGTAAAAGATTATTTTTCTCGATAGAATTTTTTTTATACAAAAACGAAATACATTTAGGAAAATCATTTTTTACATGGATAAATTGATAAGTTGACTGACGTGAATTGCCCAATTATTTTATACATTTATTGCATATCAATGTACTTATATATCTATTGTACTTATATATTTAGCAACTTTTTTCTACACTGAACCAAAAACGTACATGTTTTTTACGAACAAAGTTTCATAGAAGTTCGCGCTGGTTTTTCTGAAAATATAAGAAAAAATTCATAGAATCTAAGAAAATTTTCTTACAATTTATGAATGAATACATGCTTTCTGTGGATTTGTTTACATATTTTACGAAAAAGTGCTTATATTCCAGGAAATGTTCGTAAATTTCTACGAAAAAGTTCTTTGGAGAGGTTTTAACGAACAATTCTTAAAATCTATGTACTTTTTCATTGGATACATGAACTTTTTTGGTTCAGTGTATCGTCGTGACATAAGCATTTTTTCTCAGCGTACACATTCATCAGGTGATTTCCAAAACTTGTTGATTTGAGTATAGATTTGTTTCTTGAAATCTCCAGCAAAGAACTGTCAGTAGAAGAGAGTCTTGTAAAAAGCTGTCAAAATCTCATTTTTGCTAGTTTCATCTCTCTTCTGCTAGTTTTTCGCCGAACAGGAGCCAGCAGAAATTCTCCAGCAGAACAGCTGTTCTGACAATTGACAAATGAAAATAAATTTTTTTCGCAGCACATTAAATTGCGAATTTTTCAGCCTTTGGACAATTACTGCGTATATATCGGATTAAACCTTACAAAATATTAAGAAAATTGAATGCCTTATATACCTTCAGTATGGGTCTTGTACGATATGTCGAAAAAAAAGAAGTCGAAACTAAAAATGTCGAAAAAAAAATGTCGAAAAAAAATTTGCCGAAAACACAAAGGTCCAAAAAAAAAATGTTTCGAAAAAAAAAGTCGAATGAAAAAATGTCGAAAAAAAATATATAAGATGTAGAAACAATGTAATGAATGATGTGTAAAATTCTCGCGAATTTAACACATCATTCATTACATTGTTTCTACATCTTATATATTAATGTTGAGTATTATTTTTCTAGTGTTTTGCAATAGCTCTTGCAAGCAAATATACATAAAACCTGACGGTAAAGTTACAAACACAAACTCTTAAGCTCTTCTCAATATAATTAACAACAACCTCTCAGAAACGAATCTCCGGTTTAAATATGTCAGAAAAATTTCGATTTTTGGCGACTTTTATAGTCACGTAAATATTTGATGTATCGATGTTTCTATAAAAATTGTGAAGTTTTGAACGTTTAAACGTTATTTTGGTTTCTCACTTGTCCAAAAACAAAAGTAAATTGGACCAATATCTTTTCCTTGTTCAAAAATATGCACGTAATAAGAAAAATATACACATACTAGAAAACTTCTAACCAAGTCGAAGCATCGATGTACATATATAGCGAAACAAATGTACATAGACTTCGCATCAAAGACACATCGATTTATTTTTGCCATGGTATCTCCAGCATAGTTTAGCTCAATGAGATAACGGTAACTTTCTCGAAATGATCATTACCAAATGATTAGTGTTATGCTTTTAATAAGTATAAATCATAAGTTATTCGCAATCGTATTTTTTACATGTGCAGTTTGTAGCCCGAAAATGTCTGAGAATATTTCTGTTGTTACCTCTAACAAGGGGAAAAGTTGAATAGGCTTTGTATTGGAAAATGGTTGAAAAGTTCTTGATAAGAGGCAAGGAGGTGATAAATAATTGTATACTATCATAAAACACGTTGTTAAACCCAAATTTCCGAAGTTTTACATTAAGCATCCAAATTTCGACCTTTTTCGGTCATTTGCATTTTTTCGACATTTTTTTTTTTCGGTCAAAAATCTCTTCGGTATTTTAAAATTTTTTTAAATTCGGTCTTGGAAATTCGACATTTTTTTTTTCGACATATCGTACGGGACCCCTTCAGTATTTCCCATTCCTGTAACTGCGCCTGCAGGATTATATTGGTCTCTTAAACGAGCCACATTACGTTGGTCCAATGGACATTGGGCTTCGGCGCTTTGCTATTCAAATATACGGAATTATTGAAGATTTGGTATTTATTGTATGTACTTACTTCATTTGCTGGTAAATAACTCATAGTTTTCAAAATATTCGTAATAAATTTTAAATTTCATAAAAATATGCAATCAATTTTTATTTTGCCATATGTCACAATCAGCTGTTTGTTACTTGCTAGTTTTTGCTGGACGAAAAATCTCCAGCAGCAACTTGCAGCGAATTGGCGCTCTTTCTCTCAATTAAATGTCAAAAAGCTGCTGGATTCGCTGCTAATTTTTTCACAAAACACTTTTCTAGGAATAATTATTCATAATTAGCAGAAAAGAAACAAAGCTTATATCTATGACAATCTGCAAAACAATGTTGTTGATAAATTAAGACTATATTTACAAATGTCATTGTGATCTGCTTACCATTCCTTTTTCTGATGACGGTGACGATAAAGATGAAGAACGGGAAAACTCTGGGGAATTGATCCAGCCCAGTCCACTACCCTGTGCGCTAAAAAACGTTTGTGTTTGTGCTTTTTCTTCCAACTGAAAATATTTTGGTAGCATAACCAAAATGTATTCCACAAAGTGTGCTTGAATTTGAAGTTGCTCTCAATCGGAACCAGGGTATAATGTCAAACAGAAAAAATATTTTAACCCACTTGAAAACAATTTTTGCCGTTACAAACTTTTAGGAAAATTTATAAATTAACTTTTGTTTTAAATTTTCAATATTTATATTTTACCTTTAATTCAAATAAGCAATACGAAAGAATATTCGGTAGCAAATTTAGAAGTATTTTATTGGTAGTGAAAAAAACTTCGTTGAATACATTTTGAGCATAACTAAAATATTTGTGTATGTAACCAAATCGTCGCTTAAGTAATGAAAGCAAAAGACGAACAGCTGATGTTCCCTGTAAGAACGCTATAGGTCACATTACTAGTTATCGCTGTGTAAATGCTTTTAAGTTTTTGAAGATTGAATTGATCTTTATAGGCGAACATTTATTGAACAGATGATCATTTAACATTATCGCACTGTGAGCACTGAACTATTTCTGGCAATATACGGGGTTTGGAGTTAATTTGAGACGGTTTTTTGATGAAGCGGTCATTCATACAGTAGTGTTTTATTGGGTTGGTTTTGTTTGTTGATTTGTTATGCTTCTTTCTGTGCCAATTTAAGAAGGTCGCTCGCGATCTAATGAATTTTCGTGCAATAACAAACTTTTAACAAGCCATATGCAAAGGCAATGTAATTATTACACTTGGACCGGGGTACGCTATACTAAATATTGCATGAATAATACCCATCTGAGTTTTTGTGAGCGGCTTGCCATCACGGAGACGCCCAACTTTTGCATCTTCGCCGCAATCTTCTTGCACAAATTCTAAAATTGATTCCAACGATGGTGGTTTGTCATTTCTTTCGCCAGATACAAATATGTTTTCCATTTTCACCTCAATTTTCTTATTTTCACACTTTTTATGCACAACTGACTCACTGACGCCGAAATGAAATATGTAACTGTAAAAACATTTTCACCCATGTTAAGTGAACGTGATACATTGTAGAATTGACAACAATTATGGTATTCTCCATGCATTCACGTTTTTTAGGGTTAAAGCAACATGACTAATAGGAAATTAACAACAAAAACGGCATTTTGCTGGTATAATTTTTGTAGTAGTTTTAACGTTGAAAATTGATATTGTTATGTAAAACATGAAGTTATTAAATCTACGTTTTCGCTGACAACTTAACGTGAAACACGTTAAATACGCATTTTCCGCCATAAAATTGACAATTTTTCACTTACATTGAAATTAACAAGACAAAATGTTAGATTTACATTGCGTTTTTTGGTTCGGTGTATAGATTTTCAATAGCAATTTTATAGTGATAAGGTCCACTGCCTGGAGCAAATAAATATACAAATGGTAACACAGTTTCCTTGGAGTCGGTAAAAAAAATGATAAATTACACGGAGCCAAAGGTACCTAATAAAATAGAACAAAAATGATAAGATATCTGTATAGTTCTTTTCAAGAAGATGTTTTTAATGTTATTAAGAAGATTTTCTTTTTAATATTTCAAATGAAAAATAAAATGATATTGCCTTCACCGAGAATCGAAATGATAAACCCAGCTGTTAACCATCAGGCCATCGCTCATTTTTGATTGCCAGCGTCTAATAACTGATATGTGTATAGTTGTTAATGTTTTCAAAGGAAAATCACATAAATATAATTGAGAAGATTTTCTTTTTAACATTTCTAATTACGAAAAAAAGAGAGATAATCGAACTTACAATTTTTGGAATGCTAAACCCAGCTGCTAACCATCCGACCATAGTATACTAATGATTGCCAGCGTCTAATTACAGCTTTGTACTAGGTTAGGTTCAAGTGGTTGCCGCAGAGGCACACCTAGGCCAGTATTAAAAGGCCCGTTGTGATACCACCAACACTAGGAAAGTCAGTTCCGGGACCCTGACATATGGAAAATCCCGGTATTAACGGAATTCTCCACATAGCAGAATCCAGGGACTAACTTTCCTATATCGACACCGTTACTCCTCCTCGAACCATTTAGATGACTTGATGAAGGCCATCAGGTCCTTTATGTCTAGCTCCGTGACCTGGCGTAGGCTGACCAGGAAGGGAACTCCCAAAAAGCGCATTCTCGCGCCACTTAAAGCCGGGCAGTTGCAGATGAGGTGCTACACCGTTTCCTCCTCCTCATCATCCTTACAACTCCTACAGCATCGTCGGTAGGGCACACCAAGTCTTTCTGCGTGCCTACCAATGAGGCAGTGCCCAGTTAATACGCCTATTAATATGGAGATTTCTCTTCTCCTTAGGGCATAAATTTGTCTTGATCTTTTATGATCCCATTTCGGCCAGGTTTCTTTGGATATCCGGCATCCTGAAGATTGCAGCTATCTTTCGTTGGCTTGGCGGAGTGTGTACTCCTTCAGCATAAGCTTGCATGTGGCAAACGGCATACCTAAGCGATGAAACTTCAGCCTGGAAGACACTGCAGTGATCAGGTAGTCCGAAGGAGAGCTCAAGGTTCAGATCCTTTGAATAAACCCCTCCCCCAACTCTGCCGTCTAACTTCGAGCCATCAGTATAAATGGAAGTGCCGCCATGAGTGACGGGACTACGATCCGTGCTCTCCCATTCTTCCCTGCTGGGAATATTGATTTTAAAACCGCTATCTCCGACTGTTGTGGTCGCACAGCGATCTGTGCTCAGCGGAAGAAAGCTATAGGATCCCAAAATACAGGCGTGTTCAGTAGTGCTTGCGCCCCAGCCGGACGTTTCCCTTAGACGCAGAGCCGATGCTGCTGCTACTCGGTGCCCTTCCAGATCGACATTATTCAGTTTTGGTAGTATTAGCGGTGGTATCTTATAGCGGTTGGTGAAAAGAACCAGTTCCACTTTTCCCGGGTTGATGCTCAGTCCGCAGCGCGAGCACCATGAGGAAAGCTCTCTCAGTGCTACTTGCATCAAGTCGCACAGGGTTTGTGGGAATTTGCCCCTGTATACTATAGCTAAGTCATCTGCATATGCCACACTCCCCGCCTTAGGAATAAACACTACCGTGGCACTGCTCCAGGAGCACGGAATGTAGCTAAGAGCCAGGCAGGCTGTATAGAGAAATACCAGCCATTTGGCTGATGTCTCCAGCGTGTTTATGAGTTGTGCGGGAATAATCCCGTCTGGCCCGGCAGCCTAGAACGGTTCGAAGCTTTTAACCTCCCACCTAACCTTTTCCTCCGTGATGGGTATGTATACAGCCAGGTTTGTTGTAGGTGCTAAGGGTTCCTCATGCAAGTTCCCTGCGAAGTGCGTATTCAAGAGCAGCTCTAGGGTTTCCATCTCCGTGCTGGTCCAGGATCCCTCAGGTTTGCGCAAATAGCTTGTGGCTGTTTGAGATTTTGAGAGCACTCGTCTAAGTCTTGCTGTATCGTCGACATTTTCGACCCCAGTGCAGAAATTTCTCCACGATACTCTCTTCGCCTGCCTCAGAGCTTTTTTGTGGGCCCTCAGTTTAACTTTATATTCGAGCCATTGAGTCTCCGTGCCAAGGCTCTTGGCCTTATTATATTGTGTCCTAAAAAAAAAAAAGTCTAAGACTAATTCTACGTACCGGTGGTCGGAGAATGAGTGTTCATCTAGAACGCGCCATTTTCTGACCCACTCATAAGCGCCTTCGCTGCAAATAGTGAGATCTATGACCTCCCAACGGGTTTTAGTAATAAACGTAGGTTCGTTACCCACGTTGCAAACTACCAGGTTAGTTGTTAATAAATAATCAAACAACGACTCTCCTCTAGCATTGATATCGGAGCTTCCCCACTGGACGTGATGAGCATTGGCGCCAGTTCCGATAATAAGATAACCCATGGAAAAATTTGCCACTAGGTCTTTTACCTCCCTCTGTGGCGGTGGTTCTTCGGCGTCGTAGGGCAAATAGACCGATGCCATCGTCAGACTGGTACTGTCGACTGTTAAACTGGCAGCTGTAACGTCACCATTGGTATAGTTGGGCAAGAGAAAGGCATTCAGCTCAGACTTAACCAAAATACAGGCTCTAACCCTGCCCCCCTCGCTGGCTTGGATTAGCTTAAAACCCTTAGTCCCCAAACCGCAAGAATCCAAACCGCTCAGACTTCCCTGCCACCGCCGTATCGTCGAGTTCCACCTCGTCTGGAGGCTTATCTTTCAACGACGATTTGTTCAGACCCGAGATCCTACTAACTGTGGCAGTATTGACATTGGTGCTCTCAGGACTAGCTGCTATCACTGTGACGTTGAGGTCTTCCCCGTCCAGCAGGCTGTCTCCCATCTCCGAGCTGTTCAATGCTCCTTCGCCATTTGACGTGGCAGATACCATACTTTCCGAGTCGGACATCTCCGACTCCTCTACCGGCACTGCGATGTCCGAGACCTCCGGTGCAGTCGAAATAGCAGCGAGCTGTGCATCGCCGCGGTATACGTGGATCACGATCTGACCCATGCCGTAGTGCACTCGTCCATTGCACCGTTTAAGGGGCTCGAGTGCTTCCTTAGTCAAGGTGAAGACCACTTGCCTGTCAGGCCCTACCGCATCCTCGACCAGATTGACACCCCAGTCCTGCGTCGGGAGAGACGGGTTCATGATCCTCAGCATCCTGAGAATTCTCTCAGGTTCAGCAGGGATAGCAGGAATCCACGCTCTTGCCCTTGGCCGAGCCGGGATGTCCTTCCAGTCGACAACCTCGATTCTTGCCCCTTGGTAGATCTCACCCAGTCTTGCAGCTGCTGCCTTGTACAGTGCAACAGGTTTTGCATCCTCGCAAGCGAATACCTTGATTCGACCCTGGTGCCATCCCGCATCAGAACCCATCGGCGTGGCACCCGGAGACTCATCAATAATGTCGAGAAGGGCATTACCGATAGCGTTCCGGACGTACCGCCACTGGTCCCTAGGGATGGCCCAGCTTTCGTTACCTCGGTCAATGACGCCTATGAGGATCCTATCCTTAGTTACTTCAGCAAAGCTGAGTTTACCCACTACGGGGGCGTGTTGCTGCCGCTTCGGGTGAGGTTTTAAATCCACGTCCGATCTCTGGCGTTTGAAGGGATTTCCATTAACCTTCTTTGGCGCGTAATCGCTTTGGAAATTCGGTAAGATAGCTTCAGCCATCTCCGCCGTCTTTCTGGCATTCGGCGATAGCGTCTCTTGTGAAATACCTTCGTATTTCTTCAGAATCCTCGCGGCCGCTCTTTTGTCCAAGTACTCAGAGCGACTGGGAGATGTCTTTTGGTGTAAATTTCGACTCGTAGTTGCCATCGCGGTCGTTCCCTTATTTGGATCTCTGGGGCCAGGTCGCGAGACCACTGCCACAGACGTTAAAGACTTGGTTTCGGTACCGGCACTTACTAGGACTTTAGCATCAGCCGTTGTTGGCTTCACTGTGTTTGTACCGGTACTTACTTTGGGGATTGCCCCCTTGTTATCCAGAGCTAATCGACCCGTAGTTGCCATCGCTGTCGATCTCTCGGCTGATAAAGATATGGAGTTTTTCCTCCGACGTTGCGTTCTCGCTTGCTCCAGCATTTTCCTCCTTTGCTGTGCAGTATACATTGTTGTATCTTTAGTTTTAGGGTTTTTGTTATTACTTATCATCTTGTTCGTACGACCCCTCGCCGGGCAAGGCCAATTTAGGGTCAATGGAAGAGTAAGGGGAATGTGTCGTCCGCCGCGGCAGAGCCCCATACCGCGGTAAGGCCATAGTTACTCTCCGAGGCGGCCCGGTATCAGAGAGGCTCCGTTCGATTACAGCCACGATTTGCCTCCCGGCTGCAAACGTCCAATGGGCACGTGGTCGCATAACACCCAGGATTGGGATGGGGAAGATCTTAGTCGTCGCGCCAGAGAGGCTTGGATTCTCTCGTGATGTAGTACCGGTGGCGCTATGATCACAAGGGCAACGTAGCCCTGTGGCTATCGACTTAAGCCCTCGTACCGCGGCAAGGTGTCCACCCTTCACGAGGGAGCTTTGTACTAAATGTATAGTTTTTTTTAGTAAGAATTTCTTCTTAAAACCATAGAGAAGAAACAAGGGTTTCTTCCAACGAACATAATTTACTACTCTTGTCTAATTGTGTAAGGACTTTTGGCTGTCTGGACATATTTTCTTGCTACAGTTTTGAGAGCTATTTACAAATTAAAAAAAAAAGTATTAAAAAACATCAAGACATTCCTCAACAAATTTTTTCCAAATTCAGTTCCCAACCTTTTTTAAAAGAGAAAAAAATATAGGATTCAAAAAAGATACAAAAGGAGCCATAAAGTCATACACAAGCGAATCAAATGCTTTTTTTCTACAAAATTTCCTGACAATTATTGTTCGACCTTAGATCACACATTTTTAATAATTACAAGTTTTTTTTGATAACAATACTTTTACTGCAAAAGAGTTTTTAGATCCCCACCATTTTTTTGCAGCTCCCGTCGGTTCATTGGATCTCGGAATTGGTTTAGTAAATTCGATTTATCTCAGCCCGAAGAAAGTGTATAATTTAAACGAAATTTCATACAAACTAGTATCTTTACCGTACCGTGTTGAAAGGCCTTCCATCGATGAATGTGCGGGACAGCTTATACTGCTGTTGTTGGTGTTTATTTTCGCGAAATTAAAGCGGGGCACAGAATCAGTCCGCCAATACGTCAGTTGCGTGAAGTACGTCAATTTAAGAGCAAATTTTATTTTGACGTATCCGTCATATCTGGCGTTACGCATACAAACATCCGCAGTCTACTTTGCTGTCAGTTATATCGACGTACTGATTCTGCTGAACGCTTAAGTTGGGCACATGATTAGTGTACCATAAAAGTTATGTGTTTTTTTTTCTTTTAAGCTACAACTCTGACGTCATTGATTTTAGAAAAAAACAAGTAAGGAAAGCTGTCTTCGGCTGTGCCGAAGGCTATATACCTTTCATGAATAAGCGTCCCGATTTTCACTGTTCGATACCCAGTACAGCCTGTGTCAATTTAACTATATTTACTATACACATTACACATCTTTGTTATAATTTAAAAAAACTTACAAAATAATAGGATCCGAGTTATCGGAACAATCGATTGTATGGAGGCTATATATTATACGTGTTCAATTGTACTGACTTACACTATACACATTACATATGTCGAAAGTACTAAAGGTGCAATATTTTACGTTCCTAACTTTTTAAATGCGGAAGTATTGGCCAAAAAACCTTATATCGGAACAACCGGTTGTATGGGGCTATATGTTATATTTACCCGATCTTCTTGATTTTCCTCTACACACTACATAAATTGAAAGTACTCAAGTTGCAAAATTTTATGTTCCTAACTTTTTAATTGCAGAAGTTTTGGCCAAAAAACTTATATCTGAACAATCGGTTGTATGGGGGCTATATGTTACATTTGCCCGATCTTGTTGATTTTCACTATATACACTACATAAATAGAAAGTACTCGAGTTGCAAAATTTTACGTTCCTAACTTTTTAATTGCAGAAGTTTTGGTCAAAAAACCTTATATCTGAACAATCGGTTGTATGGGGGCTATATGTTACATATGCCCGATCTTGTTGATTTTCACTATATACACTACATAAATAGAAAGTACTCGAGTTGCAAAATTTTACGGTCCTAACTTTTTAATTGCAGAAGTTTTGGCCAGAAAACCTTATATCTGAACAATCGGTTGTATGGGGGCTATATGTTACATTTGCCCGATCTTGTTGATTTTCGCTATATACATTACATAAATAGAAAGTACTCGAGTTGCAAAATTTTACGTTCCTAACTTTTTAATTGCAGAAGTTTTGGTCAAAAAACCTTATATCTGAACAATCGGTTGTATGCGGGCTATATGTTACATTTGCCCGATCTTGTTGATTTTCACTATATACACTACATAAATAGAAAGTACTCGATTTGCAAAATTTTACGTTCCTAACTTTTTAATTGCAGAAGTTTTGGTCAAAAAACCTTATATCTGAACAATCGGTTGTATGGGGGCTATATGTTACATATGCCCGATCTTGTTGATTTTCACTATATACACTACATAAATCGAAAGTACTCGAGTTGCAAAATTTTACGGTCCTAACTTTTTAATTGCAGAAGTTTTGGCCAAAAAACCTTATATCTGAACAATCGGTTGTATGGGGGCTATATGTTACATTTGCCCGATCTTGTTGATTTTCACTATATCATCATCATTTATTGGCGCTTAACCGCCTAAGCGATTTTGGCCGTCGCCTATCAAAGCACGCCAGTCATTCCTTTTTAGCGATAACTGACGCCAAACCCCAAGGGAGTTCAAGTCATCCTCCACCTGTTGTTTCCATCTCAGTCGAGGCCTCCCCCTTCCTCTGCTGCCGAATTCGGGTGACGATTGGAAAACCTTCTGGGCTGGAGCTTCTTTGTCCATTCGCATGACGTGACCCAGCCAGCGGAGCCTTTGGGCTTTAATTCGCTGGACTATGGTCAGATCTGCGTAAAGCTCGTACAGCTCATCGTTAAATCTCCTTCGATACTCGCCGTCGGCATCACGGGAAGGACCATAAATCTTCCGGAGAACTTTTCTCTCAAATACTCCAAGGGCCATCTCATCTTCTCTTGACATTGTCCATGAATCTGAGCCATACATCAGGACAGGTATGATGAGAGACTTATAGAGCGCGATCTTTGTTCTTCGAGAGAGGACTTTACTTCTCAATTGCCTACTCAGTCCAAAGTAGCACTTGTTCGCAAGAGTGATTCTCCGTTGGATTTCTAGACTGATATTATTTTCGGTGTTAATGCTGGTTCCCAAATAGACGAAGTCCCTCACAGTTTCAAATTTGTAACTATCAACAGTGACGTGGCTGCCAAGGCGCAGGTGCGCCGATTCTTTCGTTGATGACAGCAAATACTTCGTCTTGTCCTCGTTGACCGCAAGACCCACTTTTTTCGCTTCTTTATCCAGTCCAGAGAAGGCAGCGCTTACGGCGCGGTTGTTAAGGCCAATGATATCAATATCATCGGCATACGCCAGCAATTGCACGCTCTTGTAATAGATTGTACCATTGCGGTTTAGCTCTGCTGCTCGAATTATCTTCTCCAGCATCAGGTTGAAGAAATCGCACGAAAGGGAGTCGCCCTGTCTGAAGCCTCGTTTGGTTTCAAATGGCTCAGAGAGGTCCTTCCCGACTCTGACGGAGCTGTTAGTATTGCTCAACGTCATTTGGCAAAGCCGTATAAGCTTTGCAGGGAAGTCAAATTCAGACATGGCGGCATACAGGCAACTCCTTTTTGCGCTGTCAAAAGCGGCTTTGAAATCGACAAAGAGATGGTGTGTGTCGATTCTTTTATCATGGGTCTTCTCCAGGATTTGGCGTATCGTGAAAATCTGGTCGATGGTAGACTTACCAGGTCTAAAGCCACACTGATAAGGTCCAATCAGCTTGTCTACGATGGGCTTCAGTCTTTCACACAATACGCTAGAAAGAACCTTATATGCGATATTAAGAAGGCTGATTCCGCGGTAGTTGGTGCGGTTAGCGGGATCGCCTTTCTTGTGGATTGGGCAGAGCACACTTAAATTCCAATATGGAGGCATGCACTCGTCTGACCATATTCTGCATAAGAGCTGATGCATGCTTTTTACCAGCTCTTCGCCTCCGTGTTTGAACAGCTCGGCGGGTAGTCCGTCTTTTCCAGGCGCTTTGTTGTTTTTGAGCCGGGATATAGCTATCCTCACTTCATCATAGTCAGGTGGTGGGACGACTTTTCCATCGTCAGGGATTGGGGTATCGGGTTCGACGTCTCCCTCGCAATTTAGCAGTGAGGAGAAGTGCTCCCTCCATAATTTAAGTACACTCTGTACGTCGGTTACCAGGTCGCCATTATTGTCCTTACAGGAACTTGCCCCGGTCTTAAAACCTTCCGTCATCCGCCGGATCTTTTCATAGAATTTTCGGGCATCATTCCTGTCAGCCAGCATCTCAAGCTCCTCACACTCACGCCTTTCGGCCTCACGTTTCTTTTTTCTGAAAAGGCGTCTCGCTTCCTTCTTTGCCGCACGATAGCGTTGCCATACACTGCGGGTTGCGCCCGTTCGCAACGTCTCCCTGTAGGCAGCGTCCTTTTTGTCCGAGGCAGTGCTGCATTCCTCATCGTACCAGTTGTTTTTGCGGGCTCGCTGGAACCCTATAGTGGCCTCAGCGGCGGTACGTAATGAGTGAGAGATACGCTTCCATTGCTCGGTTGCATCGTTAGGTCGAGGATTGCTCTCCGATAGCAGGTGTGAGAGTCGAGTGGAGAAATTGTCAGCTGTCTGTGTCGTGCGCAGCTTCTCGACGTCAAACTTTCCTTCCGTTACTGTGCGCACTTTCTTTGCTACACAGAGGCGTGTGCGTATCTTGGCTGCAACAAGATAATGGTCCGAGTCGATATTGGGACCACGAAGGGTACGCACGTCCAGAACGGTGGAGCTATGTCTGCCGTCGATCATGACATGATCAATCTGGTTTCTTGTTCTTTGATCAGGAGACAGCCATATGGCTTGGTGTTGTTGTTGTTGTTGTTGTTAACAATGCATTGCCCTGTCTAGAGTGTATGATCATTCCGAAGATCTTCATCAAGCTCTTCTAAGGGGAGTCCAAGGAAACGTGCAGTTTCAACAGGGTTTGTCCAGAGGGACAGAGGGGTTAGAAGAGTAGGTTCAAATGAACAATTGAAGAGATGTAGAGTATCATGGGGGGTCCTACCACATGCAGGGCATGTGTTTGAGATTGTGTCATTAAGTCTGGACAAGTAGGAGTTTAACCTTACACTATATCCAGACCTAAGCTGTGCCAGGGTAACTCTTGTCTCCCTTGGTAAGGTGCGTTCTTCTTCAGCAATATCCGGTGGAGGACTGTTCAGAACGGGGTTCACAGGTAGAGATCCGACAAAAGTATCTACCGACTCGGTGTGGATGTCGGTTAGAGCCCGCTTATGATTCTGCAGATCAAACGGCAAGGTAATATGATGCCGGATATCATCATAATGTTTACGGAGATGTTTCCTTATGTCTCTCGGGGGCGGATCTATGTCCAAAAGATGACGGTTTGGATGTGCTGGCTTGTGGCAGTTCAGAAGGAATTGCTTGCTCAGCATTTCCGCATGCTCTTTTACATTGAGCAGTTTTGCCTCCTGATGGAGGTGAGACTCGGAAGACATGAGGAGACATCCCGTAGCAGTTCTGATGGCAGTATTTTGGCAGACTTGTAACTTCGTCCAGTTGGTGTTATGTACATTAGGCGACCATATGGGTGCAGCATAGTCAAAGACTGGTCGGCCAATGGCCTTATATGTAGTCAACAACGTTTCTTTGTCTTTTCCCCAAGTACTGCCGGCAAGTGACTTGAGGATCTTGTTGCGACCACGTAGCTTTGAGACCATTGCAGACACATGACCAGCAAATGAGAAAGTATTATCCAATGTCATCCCTAATAACTTTGGGTGGCTGACAGTTGGTAGCTTAGTGCCGTCAACGAAAATGTCTAATTCATTTCTCACCTGGTGCGTCCACGTCGTAAAAAGCGTCGCCGTTGATTTAGTCGGAGATATCGTCAGATCTCGCTCTGTGAAAAACCTGGAAAGGTCGCAGAGGTAACCGTTGATTTTATTACAGAGTTCATCAGTATAGGGGCCCTTCCCCGTCGCCATTATTGTACAGTCGTCAGCATAAGAAACGACGGAGACACCCTCTGGTGGTGGGGGCATCTTCGATAGATAGAAATTAAACAGTGTCGGGGATAGGACACCACCCTGTGGCACCCCCTGTCTAATTCGTCTTGGTTTTGATGTTGCGTTTCTAAAGTTGACCGACGCCTGCCGCCCATTCAAGTAATTAGCGGTCCATCTCTTTAACCCATCAGGTATTTGTGTTTCTAATAGATCTTGTATGAGAGTGGCATGGTTGACTGTGTCAAAAGCTTTCGACAAGTCAAGTGCCACTAACACAGTCCTGTGATTTGGTTGGTTTTGATTTAGACCGCTATTTATTTGCGTTGTAATGGCATTGAGTGCGGTGGTGGTGCTGTGCAGCTTACGGAAGCCATGTTGATGATTAGCCAGGTGCAGATTTGCGGTGTAATACGGGAGCAAAATGGACTCTAGCGTCTTCACTACCGGCGACAAAAGTGATATAGGGCGATATGAATCGCCTATGTTTGCCGGCTTTCTAGGTTTTAATAATGGAACCACTCTCGCCTTTTTCCATATTTCAGGAATGACGAAAGTGTTCAGTGAAAGATTGAATAGAGCCGCTAAGTATTTGTGTCCCTCCTGGCCTAGATGTTTCAGCATCTTCATGGCAATGCCGTCGGGGCCGATGGATTTTGAGGGCTTAGCCTGTCTGATGGCTTCCTTGACCTCTGAGGCAGTGATGACAATGGGCGTGTTTTGGTTTTTGTATTTACGCGCCTGTCGCATGGTTCTACGTTTAGCTCTATCGGGTGGGGAATGTAGTACAAATTGTCTACAGAAGGAGTTCGCACATCCCCTAGGGTCCTTCTTCACCCTGTCACCGAAAGTAATATCTACTTTATCCTTGTGTTGTGTTGGATTAGATAGAGCTTTGACCGTAGTCCATAATTTGCCAACACCGTCAGAGAGGTTGCATTGCTCTAGGTGTTGTTTCCATTTGGCCAGTTTGTGTTTATCGACCAACCTACGAATTTCCGCGTTGAGATCCCTTATACGGGGGTCTGCGGGATTGAGACTTCGCACTTCATCTCTTTCTCTAGCCATGGCCGCTGCCTCCGCGGGGAAATTTGGTCTTATTCGAGATATTCGACCCGCAGGAATGAAGCGTCTAGAGGCCAAGTCAATGATGTTGCGGAAGTCTCGTTCGCCTTTGCGTACGTCCGTAGGAATGGATAGAGCAGCCAAGGATTCGTCCGTATATGTCTGAAAACTGTCCCAGTCCGCCTTGGTAAAGTTGATGTATGTACCATGCTCAGGTGTTATAAAGTCCGTCGGTCGTTCGATGGTAATGACTATTGGGAGATGGTCAGACGCCAACGTGAGTATGGGTCGCCAATTGGTGTTGTTCAATAGTCCTGCACTTACTTGGTGTATTCGTTTATGCTGGAACCTGGTACTAGTGATGACCATATTGCGAGCAGCGGCGAAATCAATCAACCTAGTGCCGTTGGGGGATGTTATATCATGGAGACTAAATTTTCCAACTGTTGGACCAAAGACTCCTTCCTTGCCCACCTTCGCATTAAAGTCGCCGAGCACGATTTTGATATCATGTTGGGGGCAGCGATCATAAGTCTGTTCAAGTTTATCGTAGAAGGAGTCCTTCTCTGCGTCGTCCGTCTCTTCAGTCGGCGCATAGGCGCAGATAAATGTTATGTTGAAAAATTTCGCTTTGATGCGGATCGCAGCGAGACGCTCGTCCACGGGGGTGAACGCTAGTACTTGGCGGCGAAGTCTCTTTCCCACCACGAATCCTACACCACGCGCTTTGCCGCGTGTCTGGCCACTGTAGTATACGTCACAAGGTCCGATGGTCGTCTTTCCTTGTCCCGTCCATCGCATTTCCTGCAGGGCGGTGATGTCAGCCTTTGCGTTAACGAGGACATCAACCAGTCGGGCAGCGGTACCATCCCTTGAAAGGGTCCGGACATTCCAGGTACATGCCCTAATATCCTTCTCATTATCCTGTGTTCGTTTTGCCGGGTCGTCAACATTAAAGGGGGTTCTCATCCGAGGCTTGATTTTTGTTCTTTTCATTGGAATTGGTTTTTACGTGGCGGGTCCCAAACCCAGCGCACAACCCGTTTTCGGGGTTTTGGAAAAGATTTACACATTTATATAGCGAGCCGCTTGCTCCAAGACAGACGCCCACTTACAGCCGCACCTCATGGTGTACAGACGCTGCGAAAAAGACCTCGGTGAGCCCTTAAACCAAGTATGTCAGAGTGGCCCCACCGGGGCTCCCTCTCTTTCTGCCGCGAGCCTAGGTAGCTCACGTTGCCCAGAGTGCACGAACGAGGACGCAAGAGTCGGGATTGAGAAAGGTCACTCAGCAACCACACTCCATTACACTCACTATATCATCATCATCATTTATTGGCGCTTAACCGCCTAAGCGATTTTGGCCGTCGCCTATCAAAGCACGCCAGTCATTCCTTTTTAGCGATAACTGACGCCAATTGGAAACCCCAAGGGAGTTCAAGTCATCCTCCACCTGTTGTTTCCATCTCAGTCGAGGCCTCCCCCTTCCTCTGCTGCCGAATTCGGGTGACGATTGGAAAACCTTCTGGGCTGGAGCTTCTTTGTCCGTTCGCATGACGTGACCCAGCCAGCGGAGCCTTTGGGCTTTAATTCGCTGGACTATGGTCAGATCTGCGTAAAGCTCGTACAGCTCATCGTTAAATCTCCTTCGATACTCGCCGTCGGCATCACGGGAAGGACCATAAATCTTCCGGAGAACTTTTCTCTCAAATACTCCAAGGGCCATCTCATCTTCTCTTGACATTGTCCATGAATCTGAGCCATACATCAGGACAGGTATGATGAGAGACTTATAGAGCGCGATCTTTGTTCTTCGAGAGAGGACTTTACTTCTCAATTACCTACTCAGTCCAAAGTAGCACTTGTTCGCAAGAGTGATTCTCCGTTGGATTTCTAGACTGATATTATTTTCGGTGTTAATGCTGGTTCCCAAATAGACGAAGTCCCTCACAGTTTCAAATTTGTAACTATCAACAGTGACGTGGCTGCCAAGGCGCAGGTGCGCCGATTCTTTCTTTGATGACAGCAAATACTTCGTCTTGTCCTCGTTGACCGCAAGACCCACTTTTTTCGCTTCTTTATCCAGTCCAGAGAAGGCAGCGCCTACGGCGCGGTTGTTAAGGCCAATGATATCAATATCATCGGCATACGCCAGCAATTGCACGCTCTTGTAAAAGATTGTACCATTGCGGTTAGCTCTGCTGCTCGAATTATCTTCTCCAGCATCAGGTTGAAGAAATCGCTCGAAAGGGAGTCGCCCTGTCTGAAGCCTCGTTTGGTTTCAAATGGCTCAGATTGGTCCTTCCCGACTCTGACGGAGCTGTTAGTATTGCTCCACGTCATTTGGCAAAGCCGTATAAGCTTTGCAGGGAAGTCAAATTCAGACATGGCGGCATACAGGCAATTCCTTTTTGCGCTGTCAAAAGCGGCTTTGAAATCGACAAGGAGATGGTGTGTGTCGATTCTTTTATCATGGGTCTTCTCCAGGATTTGGCGTATCGTGAAAATCTGGTCGATGGTAGACTTACCAGGTCTAAAGCCACACTGATAAGGTCCAATCAGCTTGTCTACGATGGGCTTCAGTCTTTCACACAATACGCTAGAAAGAACCTTATATGCGATATTAAGAAGGCTGATTCCGCGGTAGTTGGTGCGGTTAGCGGGATCGCCTTTCTTGTGGATTGGGCAGAGCACACTTAAATTCCAATCTGGAGGCATGCACTCGTCTGACCATATTCTGCATAAGAGCTGATGCATGCTTTTTACCAGCTCTTCGCCTCCGTGTTTGAACAGCTCGGCGGGTAGTCCGTCTTTTCCAGGCGCTTTGTTGTTTTTGAGCCGGGATATAGCTATCCTCACTTCATCATAGTCAGGTGGTGGGACGACTTTTCCATCGTCAGGGATTGGGGTATCGGGTTCGACGTCTCCCTCGCAATTTAGCAGTGAGGAGAAGTGCTCCCTCCATAATTTAAGTACACTCTGTACGTCGGTTACCAGGTCGCCATTGTTGTCCTTACAGGAACTTGCCCCGGTCTTAAAACCTTCCGTCATCCGCCGGATCTTTTCATAGAATTTTCGGGCATCATTCCTGTCAGCCAGCATCTCAAGCTCCTCACACTCACGCCTTTCGGCCTCACGTTTCTTTTTTCTGAAAAGGCGTCTCTCTTCCTTCTTTGCCTCACGATAGCGTTGCCATACACTGCGGGTTGCGCCCGTTCGCAACGTCTCCCTGTAGGCAGCGTCCTTTTTGTCCGAGGCAGTGCTGCATTCCTCATCGTACCAGTTGTTTTTGCGGGCTCGCTGGAACCCTATAGTGGCCTCAGCGGCAGTACGTAATGAGTGAGAGATATGCTTCCATTGCTCGGTTGCATCGTTAGGTCGAGGATTGCTCTCCGATAGCAGGTGTGAGAGTCGAGTGGAGAAATTGTCAGCTGTCTGTGTCGTGCGCAGCTTCTCGACGTCAAACTTTCCTTCCGTTACTGTGCGCACTTTCTCTGCTACACAGAGGCGTGTACGTATCTTGGCTGCAACAAGATAATGGTCCGAGTCGATATTGGGACCACGAAGGGTACGCACGTCCAGAACGGTGGAGCTATGTCTGCCGTCGATCATGACATGATCAATCTGGTTTCTTGTTCTTTGATCAGGAGACAGCCATGTGGCTTGGTGTATTCGTTTATGCTGGAACCTGGGACTACTGATGACCATATTGCGAGCAGCGGCGAAATCAATCAACCTAGTGCCGTTGGGGGATGTTATATCATGGAGACTAAATTTTCCAACTGTTGGACCAAAGACTCCTTCCTTGCCCACCTTCGCATTAAAGTCGCCGAGCACGATTTTGATATCATGTTGGGGGCAGCGATCATAAGTCTGTTCAAGTTTATCACTATATACACTACATAAATAGAAAGTACTCGAGTTGCAAAATTTTACGTTCCTATCTTTTTAATTGCAGAAGTTTTGGTCAAAAAACCTTATATCTGAACAATCGGTTGTATGGGGGCTATATGTTACATATGCCCGATCTTGTTGATTTTCACTATATACACTACATAAATAGAAAGTACTCGAGTTGCAAAATTTTACGGTCCTAACTTTTTAATTGCAGAAGTTTTGGCCAAAAAACCTTATATCTGAACAATCGGTTGTATGGAGGCTATGTGTTACATTTGCCCGATCTCGTTGATTTTCACTATATACACTACATAAATAGAAATTACTCGAGTTGCAAAATTTTACGTTCCTAACTTTTTAATTGCGGAAGTTTTGGCCAAAAAACCTTATATCTGAACAATCGGTTGTATGGGGGCTATATGTTATACTGGTCCGATCTTGTCAGTTCCGACAAATGATTCCTATATTACAAAATGGTGGCCACATACAAAATTTCAACCAGATATCTCAAAAATTGAGGGACTAGTTTGCGTTCAAACAGACAGACGGACAGACGGACATGGCTAAATCAACTCATCTCGTCATCCTGATCATTTCGGTATACTTATTGATGGGTCTATCTCTTCTTCTTCTCATATTTACAAACATCGGACCAAAGTTATAATACCATTTCATGTTCATGAAAGGTATAATAAATAAGCGACATTAGAACGTTCAAAAAAATTTATTTTTTCTTAAAATTTTTGCGTTTTTAAACTCTTTTATAAATGATCATATTAACACAATTTTTTAATTTAATTTGTGTTGTGATTGACATTGATTTGTGCTGTCAAAACAAGATTTCACACTTGTCATTATACACAATGGCCATGGTAATGTTTGCATGTACGTGCGATTCGTCGTTTAAAGAGGCGTGAATTCGTTAAACTTTAATTTTTCTGTGTAAACATACACCCAACCATAAGTATATATTCACCATAGTACCTACTATCCCACGAAAATTTATCGATAAACGCTTTCCCCTAATCTCACTTATCCACTTACAACAGCTTTAATTACAATATTAACTAAGTTGTCAGCACCGCCTGGCTGCTTCCTTTTTCTAATTGCTTTCTTCAACCGTTTGACTGCTGTGGCAGATATACATTTTAAATGAACGCCATAAAGTTGAGCAACGAAAGTTATGTTCGATTTACGTGGTTTGATGTTTGCTAACGTAAAATGTAAATTTAGTTCTAGAATCCGGTTTGTACCCTGCAGCGGAAGCAAATAGTTGAAAACTTGTCTTTTTTCCATATAAGCAACTGGTATTTATACCTTTCATGAACATGAAATGGTATTATAACTTTGGTCCGATGTTTGTAAGTATGAGAAGAAGAAGAGATGGACCCATCAATAAGTATACCGAAATGATCAGGATGACAAGCTGAGTTGATTTAGCCATGTCCGTCTGTCCGTCTGTCCGTCTGTCTGTTTGAACGCAAACTAGTCCCTCAATTTTTGAGATATCTGGCTGAAATTTTGTATGTGGCCACCATTTTGTAATATAGGAATCATTTGTCGGAACTGGCAAGATTGGACCAGTATAACATATAGCCCCCATACAACCGATTGTTCAGATGTAAGGTTTTTTGACCAAAACTTCTGCAATTAAAAAGTTAGGAACGTAAAATTTTGCAACTCGAGTACTTTCTATTTATGTAGTGTATATAGTGAAAAACAACAAGATCGGGGAAATGTAACATATAGCCCCCATACAACCGATTGTTCAGATATAAAGTTTTTTTGCCAAAACTTCTGCAATTAAAAAGTTAGGTAGGTAGGTAGGTTCAAGTGGCTGCCGCAGAGGCACACTTAGGCCAGTTTTGAAGGCCCGTTGTGATACCACCAACACAAGGAAAGTCAGCCCCGGGACCCAGCCATATGGAAAATCCCTGAGTTGTTGGGATTTTCCACATAGCAGAATCCCGGGACTGACACTCCTAAACCGACACCGTTACTCCTCCTCGAACCACTTAGATGACTTTATGAAGCCCATCAAGTCCTTTATGTCCAGTTCCGCGATCTGGCTTAGACTATCTAGGAACGGAGCTCCCAAAAAGCGCGTTCTCACGCCGCTTAAAGCCGGACAGTTGCAGATGAGGTGCTCCACCGTTTCCTCCTCCTCATCATCTTTGCAACTCCTGCAGCATCGTCGGTAGGGCACACTTAGCCTTTCTGCATGCCTACCAATGAGGCAGTGACCGGTTAATACCCCTATCAATATGCAGATTTCCCTCCTAGTTAGGGCATAAATGCGTCTAGACCTTTTAAGATCCCATTTTGGCCAGGTTTGTTTCGATATCCGACACCCTGGGGATTGCAGCCATCTTTCGTTGGCTTGACGGAGTGTCTGCTCCTTCAGCATTAGTTTGCATGTGGCAAACGGCATACCTAAGCGCTCTTTATCCCGAAGAACCTGCTTGGTCGTGCCCTGCCTGGCAACCTCGTCTGCGTTACAGTTTCCCTCAATGTCCCTATGTCCCGGGACCCATATGAGGTTTACGCGGTTCTGTTGGGCCATCTCCTGAAGAGATCGACGACAGCTGAGCGTCAGTTCAGAGTTGAACGTGTATGAGCCAAGGGATTTGATTGCCGCCGGGCTATCGCTGAAAATAGTGATATCTCCTCCGATAACACGTTTGCTTAACCAGGCCGCGGCGTCCCGGATTGCCGAGACTTCCGCCTGGAAGACGCTACAATGATCAGGTAGTCTGAAGGAGAGTTCAAGGTCCAAATCCCTTGAATAAACCCCTCCTCCAACTCTGCCGTCCAACTTCGAGCCGTCGGTGTATATGGAAGTGCCACCATTTGTTTCGGGACACCAATCCGTCCTCTCCCAGTCTTCTCTGCTGGGAATGTTTATTTTGAAGCAGCTATCCCCGACTGTAGTGGTCGCACAACGATCTGTGCTTAGAGGGAGAAAGCTGTAAGATTCCAGAATACTGGAGTGTCCAATAGTACCCGCACCCCAACTGGAGGTTTCTCTTAGGCGCAGAGCTGATGCCGCCGCTGACCGAAACCCTTCCAGATCAAGTGGCAAAATGCCCAGAATGACCTGGAGGGCTTCGTTGGGCGTTGTCCTTAGCGCACCGCTTATACAGATCATATTGGATCTATGGACTTTCCGCAACAGATTCAGGTATGTTGTCTTGCTCAGTGCCGGCCACCATACGACGACTCCATACAGCATGATTGGGCGAATGATGGCCGTGTAGATCCAACTGCATACTCTAGGGCTGAGCCCCCATTTTTTGCCAATGGCTCTTTTGCATGTGTAAAGAGCGATGCAAGCTTTCTTCTGGCGCTGAAGAACATTCTCCTTCCAATTCAGTTTCCTGTCCAGAACTATGCCTAGAAACTTGGCCTTATCCGACAAGCCCAGGCGCGTGCCATCTAGTTCTGGTAGGCTTAGTGGCGGTATTTTGTACCGGTTGGTGAAGAGGACAAGTTCCACTTTCCCCGGGTTGATACTAAGTCCGCAGCGAGAGGACCACCTCGAAACCTCTCGCAGTGCTACTTGCATCAGGTCACACGGAGTTTGTGGGAACTTGCCTCTGAATGCAATAGCTAAATCGTCTGCGTATGCCACTATCTTCCCGCCCCCCCAGCTTGTGTCACGTAGCAACGAGTTGACTGTGAGGTTCCATAAAAGCGGGGAAAGAACACCACCCTGTGGCGTTCCCCTTGTGACATAGCGTGATAACTCGACCGTACCAAGTGAATAAGCTATTTTCCTTCCTCTTAGAAGTTGGTCAATTAAACCAGTTAGAGGTCTATCTACGCCCAGATTAGTTAGAGCGGAGTTGATCGCCTCCGGGCTTAAATTGTTGAAAGCCCCCTCAATGTCTAAGAAGGCCACGAGACAGTAGTCCTTTTCACACAGCGATTTCTCAATGACAGATACTAGGCTGTGCAGAGCAGTTTCTGTTGATTTACTCTTGGTGTATGCATGCTGATAGCTAGAGATAAGGTTGCTATCAATAGTCGTTGAAAGGTAGTCGCTTAGTATCCTCTCAAAGGTTTTGAGTACAAAGGACGAGAGACTGATCGGTCTGTAATCTTTTGGCTCGTAGTGGGATGCCTTCCCAGCCTTAGGGATAAACACTACCGTGGCGCTTCTCCAGGAGCCCGGAATGTGGTTGAGAGCCAGGCAGGCTGTGAAGAGAAATACCAGCCATTTAGCTGATGTCTCCAACGTGTTTATAAGTTGCGCGGGGATAATCCCGTCCGGCCCGGCAGCCTTATACGGTTCAAAGCTCTTAACTGCCCACCTTACCCTTTCCTCAGTGATGGGTATATGTACTGCCAGGTTTGTTGCAGATGCTAGTGGTGCGTCATGCAGATTCCCCGGAAAATGTGTATTCAAGAGCAGCTCAAGGGTTTCCTCTTCCGTGCTGGTCCAGGATCCGTCAGGTTTTCGCAAATAGCTGATGGCTGTTTGACTTTTCGAGAGAACTCGTCTAAGTCTCGCTGTATCGTCGACCTTTTCGACGCCAGTGCAGAAATTTCTCCACGAGGTCCTCTTCGCCTGTCTCAGAGCTTTTTTATAGGCCCTTAGTTTAGCTTTATATTCGTGCCAGTGAGGCTCAGAGCCGAGGGTCTTGGCCTTGTTAAATTGTTTCCGGCATGATTTGCGGAGCGAGTCCAAATCGTAGGACCACCAATGTGGCCTGTGTTTACCGCGTGGTTTTGGCACTGGACAAGCCTGTCCTAGAGCATTTGAGAGCGCCGATGTAAATGTAGTAACAAGATCCTCCAGCTCCTCTACTGATGAGGGGGCCTGTGAGGGCAGTACTGGCAGGTCTCTGTCTAATATTTCATTGTGTAACTGCCAATTAGTGTTACGTGGATTGCGCTTCATAATAGGTTGTTCTACAATAAAGTCTAGAACCATTTCTACGTAACGGTGGTCGGAGAATGAATGTTCTTCCAGAACCCGCCATTTTCTGACCCACTCATAAGCGCCTTCACTACAGATAGTGAGGTCTATGACCTCCCTGCGGGTCTTAGTGATAAAAGTAGGCTCATTACCCACGTTGCAAATTACCAGGTTAGTTGTTAAGAGGTAATCAAACAGAGACTCGCCCCTGGCATTGATATCGGAGCTCCCCCATTGGACATGGTGAGCATTAGCGTCCGCTCCAATAATAAGATTACCTGTGCAGAAATTTGACACCAGGTCTTTCACCTCCGTTTGTGGTGGGGGTTCTTCGGCGTCGTAGGGCATATAGACCGACGCCACCGTCAGGCGGGTGCTGTCGACCGTTAGACTGATAGCGGTAATATCACCATTGGTGTAGTTAGGTAGGAGAAAGGAGTTCAACTCAGACTTGACCAAAATACACGTTCTGACTTTGCTCTCCTCGCTGGCTCGAATGAGCTTGAAGCCCTTAGTCCCCAATCCGCAGATTCTCGAGCTATTGACCGAGGGTTCTTGGATGAGGACCACATCCACGTCGCCTTTAGAAAGACGACTACTTAAAGCAGCCGAAGCCACTTTAGATTTGTGCAAATTAATCTGAAGCACCACCAACATGAGAGCGCACAGACTTCCCTGCCGTCCCCATATCGTCGAGGTTTGCTCCATCCCGGAGGTTGCCTATCAACGACGAGTTGTTCCGATTAACTGCCCGATGTGGCGTTGCAGGAGTCCTGCTGCCTGTAGCGTTAGATGTTAGTCGCTCAGCGTTGGCTGCTACCACCGTGACGTCGAGGACTTCCTCGTCCTGTAGGCTGTCCTCCATCTCCGAGTTGTTCACAGCACTATCGCCAAGGGACGTGGCGGATAACATGCTTTCCGCATCGGAATCCTCCGCTTCCTCTTCTGGTAATAAGTTTTCCGGTTCCCCCGGAGCAGCCGAGAAGGCAGCGCGCTGAGCATCACCACGATATACGTGGATAACGATCTGGCCTACGCTGTAGTGTACTAGGCCATTGCACCTTTTGAGGGGCTCGATTGACTCTTTATTCATGGTGAACACCACCTGTCTGTCGGGCCCTACCGCATCCCCGACCAGATTGACACTCCAGTCATGCGTTGGGAGGGACGGATTCATTAGCCGTAGCATCCCGAGTATTCTCTCGGGTTCGTCAGGGATGGCCGGAATCCACGCCCTTGCCCTTGGACGAGCTGGAATGTCCTTCCAGTCGACGACCTCTATCTTTGCGCCCTGGTAGACTTCACACAGTTTAGCAGCTGCTGCCTTGTACAGTGCTACGGTTTTTGCATCCTCGCATGCGAGTAATTTAATTTGACCCTGGTGCCAACCCGCATCCGTTACTCGTGCCGAACTACCCGGAAACTCCGGAGCAACGTTGAGAAGAATGTTGCCGAGTTCATTTCGCACGTAACGCCACCGGTCCTTGGGGATGGCCAGACGGTCATTGCCTCGGTCAAGGACGCCTATAAGGATCCTGTCCTTGGTTACCTCAGCAAAGCTTAGTTTGCCCGCTCCAGAGGTATTCTGATGCCGCTTGGGAGGGGGAATAAACTCCAGATCCGATCTCTGGCGCTTGAAAGGGTTAACTTTTAACCTCTTTGGTATGTAAGAATTTTGGAAATCCGGTATCACAGCTTTCGCTAGCTCTACAGATTTACTGGAATTCGGCGACAGTGATTCCTGCGGTACCCCTTCATACCTCTTCAGGATCTTTGCAGCCAATCTTTTCTCGTGGTATGTGAAGCGGCGGGGAGATGTCTCCCTGGAGTGCGGACCCGTAGTTGCCATCGCGGTCGCTCTCCTTGCCGACATCTCAGTTGCAGTTTCCTTCTCCTTCGAAACTCCGAGGCCAGGTCGTGAGACCGCTGCCACAGACGTAAAGATACTGGTTTTCATATCAGCGGTTGATGGGAGTTTAGCATCCGCCGTTGTCCGCTTAGCTGCGTTGGCAACCGCACTGGTGCTAGCTCCCATCAAGTCAATCTTATTCGATAGAGGGTTGGTTGACCGACTCGTAGTTGCCATCGCTGTCGATCCCCCCCTTGATTGTGGAACGGAGGTTGTCCTCCGGCGTTGTTGTTGCTTCCTCGCCTGCTCCTCCATAGCTCTCCTTTGCTGAGGAGTGAAATTTGGCGTTGTTTGTTTTTTAGATTTTTCGTTTTTATTCAGGTTATTCGAGTTCATCTTGTTCGTACGACCCATCGCCGGACAAGGCCAGCTTAGGGTCAAGGGAAGAGTAGGGGAAAATGTGTCGTCGTAAAAAGTTAGGAACGTAAAATTTTGAAACTCGAGTACTTTCTATTTATGTAGTGTATATAGTGAAAATCAACAAGATCGGGCAAATGTAACATATAGCCCCCATACAACCGATTGTTCAGATATAAGGTTTTTTGACCAAAACTTCTGCAATTAAAAAGTTAGGAACGTAAAATTTTGCATCTCGAGTGCTTTCTATTTATGTAGTGTATATAGTGAAAATCAACAAGATCGGGCAAACCTAACATATAGCCCCCATACAACCGATTGTTCAGATATAAGGTTTTTTGACAAAAACTTCTGCAATTAAAAAGTTAGGAACGTAAAATTTTGCAACTCGAGTACTTTCTATTTATGAAGTGTATATAGTGAAAATCAACAAGATCGGGCAAATGTAACATATAGCCCCCATACAACCGATTGTTCAGATATAAGGTTTTTTGGACAAAACTTCTGCAATTAAAAAGTTAGGAACGTAAAATTTTGCATCTCGAGTGCTTTCTATTTATGTAGTGTATATAGTGAAAATCAAGAAGATCGGGCAAACGTAACATATAGCCCCCATACAACCGATTGTTCAGATATAAGGTTTTTTGACCAAAACTTCTGCAATTAAAAAGTTAGGAACGTAAAATTTTGCAACTCGAGTACTTTCTATTTATGAAGTGTATATAGTGAAAATCAACAAGATCGGGCAAATGTAACATATAGCCTCCATACAACCGATTATTCAGATATAAGGTTTTTTGGCCAAAACTTCTGCAATTAAAAAGTTAGGAACGTAAAATATTGCATCTCGAGTGCTTTCTATTTATGTAGTGTATATAGTGAAAATCAACAAGATCGGGCAAACCTAACATATAGCCCCCATACAACCGATTGTTCAGATATAAGGTTTTTTGGCCAAAACTTCTGCAATTAAAAAGTTAGGAACGTAAAATTTTGCAACTCGAGTACTTTCTATTTATGTAGTGTGTAGAGGAAAATCAAGAAGATCGGGTAAATATAACATATATGTAGCCCCATACAACCGGTTGTTCCGATATAAGGTTTTTTGGCCAATACTTCCGCATTTAAAAAGTTAGGAACGTAAAATATTGCACCTTTAGTACTTTCTATATATGTAATGTGTATAGTGTAAGTCAGTAAAATTGAACACGTATAATATATAGCCTCCATACAATCGATTGTTCCGATAACTCGGATCCTATTATTTTGTAAGTTTTTTTTTTAATTATAACAAAGATGTGTAATGTGTATAGTAAATATAGTTAAATTGAAACAGGCTGTACTGGGGATCGAACAGTGAAAATCGTGACGCGTATTCATGAAAGGTATATAGCCTTCGGCACAGCCGAAGACAGCTTTCCTTACTTGTTTTGACTTGTTGATGTCCTACGAGATGTAAATTGTCAGATTTCGACCAGAACATATCAGTCATGATATGTATACTAAAAACATACTGGTTGTAAAATACTAGTACAAAACTATTGAACCTGAACTAGTATGATTTCAAAAAAATATACTAGTTCCCATTCTAGTCCAAGATGCAGTGAACCTGAACTCTGTATTGCGATTCGAAATTCAATGCGATTCGAAAGTGAAATGCGACGCGATAAGCAAATGGTACTCTGCATTGCTATAGCATTGCTAACAGTGCTGCGTTCTGCGGCTTTTGGTTATTTTCTTGTTTTGGTTGGCATCACTGTTGTAAAACTAACCGCAAGTTGACAATTTTCATTGCATACTTCAAGTGAATGCTTGTCCTATGCTTTTACCCATACCATTTCTTTTAATTTGGCGCAAACGCTTGTAGTTGCAAAAGATATTTGTATTCCTTTTATGTGTATTGAAATATGTGTGCAAGCGTGTGCATATGCAAAATCACGTCCGTATAAACATAATTTTATAAGTTTAATTGAAGTTTTCTTATAAATTTTTGGTAATTATTTTGTAAATTTAAAAGTTAAACTAAATATTTTTCAAAAAAAAAAATATTTTTTTTATTAATTTTGCGAAATAAGCGCCAAAATAAACACGGTTTTCGATTAGAAAGATAAGTATACTAATAGCTCTACAATAATTTACAAGAATATGTTTAAAAATTTAATTTTATTCAAAATTGTTTAGCGGTGCGATAGCGGTTCGACTGCGTTTTGTTGTAGGAAGACAAATCCGAATGTACAAAGCAATTGACATTTCACTTTCGTGATACAGAGTGTACGCAATTCGAGAGGGAAAAAATTAATGCGAAAAGGGAAAAAGAAAATCCGAAAATGTCAATTTCCGTTGCGATAGTTGAGTTACAGAGTGTCGCTAAGGCAAATGCGAAAAAATGTTCTTTCGCATCGCAATACAGAGTGACCCCCCTGGACCACAAGGTATGATTTCGACAGAAATTAATAGTCCCATTATTTTCATGACTTACATTTTATTTTATTCTATTTATTTATTATTTAGAAAGCAGCGACTATTTGTATTTACCCACACACGAAAAAGCATACATATGTGAATTATAAGAAGAAAAAAAGAAGCAAATAAAACAATGATTATTCGATTTTCATAACAAGTATGACTCCTACCAGAAAATTATAGATGTATACTAGATTGGACCAGTATAACATATAGCCCCCATACAACCGATTGTTCAGATATAAGGTTTTTTGACCAAAACTTCTGCAATTAAAAAGTTAGGAACGTAAAATTTTGCAACTCGAGTACTTTCTATTTATGAAGTGTATATAGTGAAAATCAACAAGATCGGGCAAATGTAACATATAGCCCCCATACAACCGATTGTTCAGATATAAGGTTTTTTGGCCAAAACTTCTGCAATTAAAAAGTTAGGAACGTAAAACTTTGAAACTCGAGTACTTTCTATTTATGTAGTGTATATAGTGAAAAACAACAAGATCGGGCAAATGTAACATATAGCTCCCATACAACCGATTGTTCAGATATAAGGTTTTTTGGCCAAAACTTCTGCAATTAAAAAGTTAGGAACGTAAAATCTTGCATCTCGAGTGCTTTCTATTTATGTAGTTTATATAGTGAAAATCAACAAGATCGGGCAAACCTAACATATAGCCCCCATACAACCGATTGTTCAGATATAAGGTTTTTTGGCCAAAACTTCTGCAATTAAAAAGTTAGGAACGTAAAATTTTGAAACTCGAGTACTTTCTATTTATGTAGTGTATAAAGTGAAAATCAACAAGATCGGGCAAATGTAACATATAGCCCCCATACAACCGATTGTTCAGATATAAGGTTTTTTGGCCAAAACTTCTGCAATTAAAAAGTTAGGAACGTAAAACTTTGAAACTCGAGTACTTTCTATTTATGTAGTGTATATAGTGAAAAACAACAAGATCGGGCAAATGTAACATATAGCCCCCATACAACCGATTGTTCAGATATAAGGTTTTTTGGCCAAAACTTCTGCAATTAAAAAGTTAGGAACGTAAAATCTTGCATCTCGAGTGCTTTCTATTTATGTAGTTTATATAGTGAAAATCAACAAGATCGGGCAAACCTAACATATAGCCCCCATACAACCGATTGTTCAGATATAAGGTTTTTTGACAAAAACTTCTGCAATTAAAAAGTTAGGAACGTAAAATTTTGTAACTCGAGTACTTTCTATTTATGAAGTGTATATAGTGAAAATCAACAAGATCGGGCAAATGTAACATATAGCCCCCATACAACCGATTGTTCAGATATAAGGTTTTTTGGCCAAAACTTCTGCAATTAAAAAGTTAGGAACGTAAAATTTTGCATCTCGAGTGCTTTCTATTTATGTAGTGTATATAGTGAAAATCAAGAAGATCGGGCAAACGTAACATATAGCCCCCATACAACCGATTGTTCAGATATAAGGTTTTTTGACCAAAGCTTCTGCAATTAAAAAGTTAGGAACGTAAAATTTTGCAGCTCGAGTACTTTCTATTTATGAAGTGTATATAGTGAAAATCAACAAGATCGGGCAAATGTAACATATAGCCCCCATACAACCGATTGTTCAGATATAAGGTTTTTTGGCCAAAACTTCTGCAATTAAAATGTTAGGAACGTAAAATATTGCATCTCGAGTGCTTTCTATTTATGTAGTGTATATAGTGAAAATCAACAAGATCGGTCAAACCTAACATATAGCCCCCATACAACCGATTGTTCAGATATAAGGTTTTTTGGCCAAAACTTCTGCAATTAAAAAGTTCATGTATCATGTATTGGCGCTTAACCGCCTAAGCGATTTTGGCCGTTTCGTATCAAAGCACGCCAGTCATTCCTTTTTAGCGATAACGGACGCCAATTGGAAACCCCAAGGGAGTTCAAGTCATCCTCCACCTGTTGTTTCCATCTCAGTCGAGGCCTCCCCCTTCCTCTGCTGCCGAATTCAGGCGACGATAGGAAAACCTTCTGTGCTGGAGCTTCTTTGTCCATTCGCATAACATGGCCCAGCCAGCGGAGTCTTTGGGCTTTAATTCGCTGGACTGTGGTCAGATCTGCGTAGAGCTCGTACAGCTCATCGTTAAATTTCCCTCTATACTCGCCGTTGGCATCACGGGAAGGACCATAAATCTTCCGGAGAACTTTTCTCTCAAATACTCCAAGGGCCATCTCATCTTCTCTTGACATTGTCCATGAATCGGAGCCATACATCAGGACAGGTATGATGAGAGACTTATAGAGCGTGATCTTTGTTCTTCGAGAGAGGACTTTACTTCTCAATGGCCTACTCAGTCCAAAGTAGCACTTGTTGGCAAGAGTGATTCTCCGCTGGATTTCTAGACTGATATTATTTTCGGTGTTGATACTGGTTCCCAAATAGACGAAGTCCCTCACAGTTTCAAATTTGTAACTATCAACAGTGACATGGCTGCCAAGGCGCAGGTGCGCCGATTCTTTCTTTGATGACAGCAAATACTTCGTCTTGTCCTCGTTCACGGCAAGACCCACTTTTTTCGCTTCCTTATCCAGTCCAGAGAAGGCAGCGCTTACGGCGCGGTTGTTAAGGCCAATGATATCAATATCATCGGCATACGCCAGCAATTGCACGCTCTTGTAAAAGATTGTACCATTGCGGTTTAGCTCTGCTGCTCGAATTATCTTCTCCAGCATCAGATTGAAGAAATCGCACGAAAGGGAGTCGCCCTGTCTGAAGCCTCGTTTGGTTTCAAATGGCTCAGAGAGGTCCTTCCCGATTCTGACGGAGCTGTTGGTATTGCTCAACGTCATTTGACAAAGCCGTATAAGCTTTGCAGGGAAGTCAAATTCAGACATGGCGGCATACAGGCAACTCCTTTTTACGCTGTCAAAAGCGGCTTTAAAATCGACAAAGAGATGGTGAGTGTCGATTCTCTTATCATGGGTCTTCTCCAGGATTTGGCGTATCGTGAAAATCTGGTCGATGGTAGACTTACCAGGTCTAAAGCCACACTGATAAGGTCCAATCAGTTTGTCTACGATGGACTTCAGCCTTTCACACAACACGCTAGAGAGAACCTTATATGCGATATTAAGAAGACTAATTCCGCGGTAGTTGGTGCGGTTAGCGGGATCGCCTTTCTTGTGGATTGGGCAAAGCACACTTAAATTCCAATCCGGAGGCATGCATTCGTCTGACCATATTCTGCATAAGAGCTGATGCATGCTTTTTACCAGCTCTTCGCCTCCGCGTTTGAACAGCTCGGCGGGTAGTCCGTCTTTTCCAGGCGCTTTGTTGTTTTTGAGCCGGGATATAGCTATCTTCACTTCATCATAGTCAGGTGGTGGGACGACTTTTCCATCGTCAGGGATTGGGGTATCGGGTTCGACGTCTCCCTCGCAATTTAGCAGTGAGGAGAAGTGCTCCCTCCATAATTTAAGTACACTTTGTACGTCGGTTACCAGGTCGCCACTATTGTCCTTACAGGAGCTTGCCCCGGTCTTAAAACCTTCCGTCATCCGCCGGATCTTTTCATAGAATTTTCGGGCACCATTCCTGTCAGCCAGCATCTCAAGCTCCTCACACTCACGCCTTTCGGCCTCACTTTTCTTTTTTCTGAAAAGGCGTCTCTCTTCCTTCTTTGCCTCACGATATTGTTGCCATACACTGCGGGTTGCGCCCGTTCGCAACGTCTCCTTGTAGGCAGCGTCCTTTTTTTCGAGGCAGTTTTGCATTCCTCATCGTACCAGTTGTTATTGCGGGCTCGCTGGAACCCTATAGTGGCCTCAGCGGCGGTACGCAATGAGTGAGAGATATGCTTCCATTGCTCGGTTACATCGTTAGGTCGAGGATTGCCCTCTGCTAGCAGGTGTGAGAGTCGAGTTGTGAAATTATCAGCTGTCTGTGTCATGCGCAGCTTCTCGACGTCAAACTTTCCTTCCGTTACTGTGCGCACTTTCTTCGTTGCACAGAGGCGTGTGCGTATCTTGGCTGCGACAAGATAATGGTCAGAGTCAATATTGGGACCACGCAGTGTACGCACGTCCAGAACGGTGGAGCTATGTCTACCCTCAATCAGGACATGATCAATCTGGTTTCTAGTTCTTTGATCAGGGGACAGCCATGTGGCTTGGTGTATTCGCTTATGCTGGAACCTGGTACTACTGATGACCATATTGCGAGCAGCGGCGAAGTCAATCAACCTAGTGCCGTTGGGGGATGTTATATCGTGGAGACTGAATTTTCCAACTGTGGGACCAAAGATTCCTTCCTTGCCCACCTTGGCATTAAAGTCGCCGAGCACGATTTTGATATCATGCTGTGGGCAGCGATCATAAGTCTGTTCAAGTTTATCGTAGAAGGAGTCCTTCTCTGCGTCGTCCGTCTCCTCAGTCGGCGCATAGGCGCAGATAAATGTTATGTTGAAAAACCTCGCCTTGATGCGGATCGCAGCGAGACGCTCGTTCACAGGAGTGAACGCTAATACTTGGCGGCGAAGTCTCTTTCCCACCACGAATCCTACACCACGCGCTTTGCCGCGTGTCTGGCCACTGTAGTATACGGTGTTGTCGGCCTTTGCGCCTACGAGGACATCAACCAGTCGGGCAGCGGTACCGTCCCTTGAAAGGGTCCGGACATTCCCGGTACATGCCCTAATATCCAAATCGTTATGCCTTATTCGTTTTGCCGGGTCGTCAACATTAAAGGGGGTTCTCATCCGAGGCTTTGCATTTTTTTTTCATTGGAATTAAGTTTTTTACGTGGCGGGTCCCAATCCCAGCGCACAACCCGTTTCGGGGTTTTGGAAAATATTTACACATTTATATAGCGAGCCGCTTGCTTCAAGACAGACGCCCGCTTGCAGCCGCACCTCATGGTGAACAGACGCTACGCAAAAAACCTCGGTGAGCCCTTAAACCAAGTATGTCAGAGTGGCCCCACCGGGGCTCCCTCTCTTTCTGCCGCGAGCCTAGGTAGCTCCCGTTGCCCAGAGTGCACGAACGAGGACGCAAGAGTCGGGATTGAGCAAGGTCACTTAGCAACCACACTCCATTACACTCCATCCATTAAAAAGTTAGGAACGTAAAATTTTGCAACTCGAGTACTTTCTATTTATGTAGTGTGTAGAGGAAAATCAAGAAGATCGGGTAAATATAACATATATGTAGCCCCATACAACCGGTTGTTCCGATATAAGGTTTTTTGGCCAATACTTCCGCATTTAAAAAGTTAGGAACGTAAAATATTGCACCTTTAGTACTTTCTACATATGTAATGTGTATAGTGTAAGTCAGTAAAATTGAACACGTATAATACATAGCCTCCATACAATCGATTGTTCCGATAACTCGGATCCTATTATTTTGTAAGTTTTTTTTTAAATTATAACAAAGATGTGTAATGTGTATAGTAAATATAGTTAAATTGAAACAGGCTGTACTGGGGATCGAACAGTGAAAATCGTGACGCGTATTCATGAAAGGTATATAGCCTTGTTGATGTCCTACGAGATGTAAATTGTCAGATTTCGACCAGAACATATCAGTCATGATATGTATACTAAAAAAATACTGGTTGTAAAATACTAGTACAAAACTATTGAACCTGAACTAGTATGATTTCAAAAAAATATACTAGTTCCCATTCTAGTCCAAGATGCAGTGAACCTGAACTCTGTATTGCGATTCGAAATTCAATGCGATTCGAAAGTGAAATGCGATGCGATAAGCAAATGGTACTCTGTATTGCTATAGCATTGCTAACAGTGCTGCGTTCTGCGGCCTTTGGTTATTTTCTTGTTTTGGTTGGCATCACTGTTGTAAAACTAACCGCAAGTTGACAATTTTCATTGCATACTTCAAGTGAATGCTTGTCCTATGCTTTTACCCATACCATTTCTTTTAATTTGGCGCAAACGCTTGTACTTGCAAAAGATATTTGTATTCCTTTTATGTGTATTGAAATATGTGTGCAAGCGTGTGCATATGCAAAATCACGTCCGTATAAACATAATTTTATAAGTTTAATTGAAGTTTTCTTACAAATTTTTGGTAATTATTTTGTAAATTTAAAAGTTAAACTAAATATTTTTCAAAAAAAAAAATATTTTTTTAATTAATTTTGCGAAATAAGCGCCAAAATAAACATGTTTTTCGATAAGAAAGATAAGTATACTAATAGCTCTACAATAATTTACAAGAATATGTTTAAAAATTTAATTTTATTCAAAATTGTTTAGCGGTGCGATAGCGGTTCGACTGCGTTTTGTTGTAGGAAGACAAATCCGAATGTACAAAGCAATTGACGTTTCACTTTCGTGATGCAGAGTGTACGCAATTCGAGAGGGAAAAAATTAATGCGAAAAGGGAAAAAGAAAATCCGAAAATGTCAATTTCCGTTGCGATAGTTGAGTTACAGAGTGTCGCTAAGGCAAATGCGAAAAAATGTTCTTTCGCATCGCAATACAGAGTGACCCCCCTGGACTACAAGGTATGATTTCGACAGAAATTAATAGTCCCATTATTTTCATGACTTACATTTTATTTTATTCTATTTATTTATTATTTAGAAAGCAGCGACTATTTGTATTTACCCAAACACGAAAAAGCATACATATGTGAATTATAAGAAGAAAAAAAGAAGCAAATAAAACAATGATTATTCGATTTTCATAACAAGTATGACTCCTACCAGAAAATTATAGATGTATACTAGATTGGACCAGTATAACATATAGCCCCCATACAACCGATTGTTCAGATATAAGGTTTTTTGACCAAAACTTCTGCAATTAAAAAGTTAGGAACGTAAAATTTTGCAACTCGAGTACTTTCTATTTATGAAGTATATATAGTGAGAATCAACAAGATCGGGCAAATGTAACATATAGCACCCATACAACCGATTGTTCAGATATAAGGTTTTTTGGCCAAAACTTCTGCAATTAAAAAGTTAGGAACGTAAAATTTTGAAACTCGAGTACTTTCTATTTATGTAGTGTATATAGTGAAAAACAACAAGATCGGGCAAATGTAACATATAGCCCCCATACAACCGATTGTTCAGATATAAGGTTTTTTGGCCAAAACTTCTGCAATTAAAAAGTTAGGAACGTAAAATTTTGAAACTCGAGTACTTTCTATTTATGTAGTGTATATAGTGAAAATCAACAAGATCGGGCAAATGTAACATATAGCCCCCATACAACCGATTGTTCAGATATAAGGTTTTTTGGCCAAAACTTCTGCAATTAAAAACCTAGGAACGTAAAATTTTGCATCTCGAGTGCTTTCTATTTATGTAGTATATATAGTGAAAATCAACAAGATCGGGCAATCCTAACATATAGCCCCCATACAACCGATTGTTCAGATATAAGGTTTTTTGACAAAAACTTCTGCAATTAAAAAGTTAGGAACGTAAAATTTTGCAACTCGACTAATTTCTATTTATGAAGTGTATATAGTGAAAATCAACAAGATCGGGCAAATGTAACATATAGCCCCCATACAACCGGTTGTTCAGATATAAGGTTTTTTGGCCAAAACTTCTGCAATTAAAAAGTTAGGAACGTAAAATTTTGCATCTCGAGTGCTTTCTATTTATGTAGTGTATATAGTGAAATTCAAGAAGATCGGCAAACGTAACATATAGCCCCCATACAACCGATTGTTCAGATATAAGGTTTTTTGACCAAAACTTCTGCAATTAAAAAGTTAGGAACGTAAAATTTTGCAACACGAGTACTTTCTATTTATGTAGTGTATATAGTGAAAATCAACAAGATCGGGCAAATGTAACATATAGCCCCCATACAACCGATTGTTCAGATATAAGGTTTTTTGGCCAAAACTTCTGCAATTAAAAAGTTAGGAACGTAAAATATTGCATCTCGAGTGCTTTCTATTTATGTAGTGTATATAGTGAAAATCAACAAGATCGGGCAAACCTAACATATAGCCCCCATACAACCGATTGTTCAGATATAAGGTTTTTTGGCCAAAACTTCTGCAATTAAAAAGTTAGGAACGTAAAATTTTGCAACTCGTGTACTTTCTATTTATGTAGTGTGTAGAGGAAAATCAAGAAGATCGGGTAAATATAACATATATGTATGTAGCCCCATACAACCGGTTGTTCCGATATAAGGTTTTTTGGCCAATACTTCCGCATTTAAAAAGTTAGAAACGTAAAATATTGCACCTTTAGTACTTTCTACATATGTAATGTGTATAGTGTAAGTCAGTAAAATTGAACACGTATAATATATAGCCTCCATACAATCGATTGTTCCGATAACTCGGATCCTATTATTTTGTAAGTTTTTTTTTTAAATTATAACAAAGATGTGTAATGTGTATAGTAAATATAGTTAAATTGAAACAGGCTGTACTGGGGATCGAACAGTGAAAATCGTGACGCGTATTCATGACAGGTATATAGCCTTCGGCACAGCCGAAGACAGCTTTCCTTACTTGTTTTGACTTATTGATGTCCTACGAGATGTAAATTGTCAGATTTCGACCAGAACATATCAGTCATGATATGTATACTAAAAACATACTGGTTGTAAAATACTAGTACAAAACTATTGAACCTGAACTAGTATGATTTCAAAAAAATATACTAGTTCCCATTCTAGTCCAAGATGCAGTGAACCTGAACTCTGTATTGCGATTCGAAATTCAATGCGATTCGAAAGTGAAATGCGATGCGATAAGCAAATGGTACTCTGTATTGCTATAGCAATATATTTGTACCTATATATATACCTTTTATGTGTATTGAAATATGTGTGCATGCGTGTGCATATGCAAAAGCACGTCCGTATAAACATAATTTTATTAGTTTGATTGAAGTTTTCTTACAAATTTTTGGTAATTATTTTGTAAATTTAAAAGTTAAACAAAATATTTTTCAAAAAAAAAAAATATTTTTTTTATTAATTTTGCGAAATAAGCGCCAAAATAAACATGTTTTTCGATAAGAAAGGTAAGTATACTAATAGCTCTACAATAATTTACAAGAATATGTTTAACCATTTAATTTTATTCAAAATTGTTTAGCGGTGCGATAGCGGTTCGACTGCGTTTTGTTGTAGGAAGACAAATCCAAATGTACAAAGCAATTGACATTTCACTTTCGCGATACAGAGTGTACGCGATTCGAGAGGGAAAAAATGAATGCGAAAAGGGAAAAAACAAATCCGAAAATGTCAATTTCCGTTGCGATAGTTGAGTTACAGAGTGTCGCTAAGGCAAATGCGAAACAATTTTCTTTCGCATCGCAATACAGAGTGACCCCCCTGCGTTCTGCGGCCTTTGGTTATTTTCTTGTTTTGGTTGGCATCACTGTTGTAAAACTAACCGCAAGTTGACAATTTTCATTGCATACTTCAAGTGAATGCTTGTCCTATGCTTTTACCCATTTCTTTTAATTTGGCGCAAACGCTTGTACTTGCAAAAGATATTTGTATTCCTTTTATGTGTATTGAAATATGTGTGCAAGCGTGTGCATATGCAAAATCACGTCCGTATAAACATAATTTTATAAGTTTAATTGAAGTTTTCTTACAAATTTTTGGTAATTATTTTGTAAATTTAAAAGTTAAACTAAATATTTTTCAAAAAAAAAATATTTTTTTTTATTAATTTTGCGAAATAAGCGCCAAAATAAACATGTTTTTCGATAAGAAAGATAAGTATACTAATAGCTCTACAATAATTTACAAGAATATGTTTAAAAATTTAATTTTATTCAAAATTGTTTAGCGGTGCGATAGCGGTTCGACTGCGTTTTGTTGTAGGAAGACAAATCCGAATGTACAAAGCAATTGACGTTTCACTTTCGTGATACAGAGTGTACGCAATTCGAGAGGGAAAAAATTAATGCGAAAAGGGAAAAAGAAAATCCGAAAATGTCAATTTCCGTTGCGATAGTTGAGTTACAGAGTGTCGCTAAGGCAAATGCGAAAAAATGTTCTTTCGCATCGCAATACAGAGTGACCCCCCTGGACTACAAGGTATGATTTCGACAGAAATTAATAGTCCCATTATTTTCATGACTTACATTTTATTTTATTCTATTTATTTATTATTTAGAAAGCAGCGACTATTTGTATTTACCCAAACACGAAAAAGCATACATATGTGAATTATAAGAAGAAAAAAAGAAGCAAATAAAACAATGATTATTCGATTTTCATAACAAGTATGACTCTTACCAGAAAATTATAGATGTATACTAGTATGGAATGGATATTTCCTGACTAGTATAAGTTCAGTCAGAAAATTATAGTTGTATACTAGTTTTTTTCTCACTAGTTTGACGTTTCGCTGCAGGGCATCTACATCAAACGTTTGAGAATACATCTATTCTCAACTTTTTCTCAAATGTTGTTTATATAACAGGATTATTTGTTGAACTATATTAATTAAAAAAGTATTAAGTAAAACTTAACTGCATAAATGGAAACTGGCTTTTTATTAAAATGGTTATTTGTTTTGCAAGATTGGCATCTCTGTGGATTCCATTTCGATCCACTTCGCTCAGTTTGAGAAACGTTTGAAAATTCTGCCGTTCTCAATTTGAAAATCAGGGAAAATCCCGTATTAAAAATGAGCCTTTTAGGTTGAGAACGCTATCAACGGTTATTTCGCCTCAAATTGAAAACGAACGTTTGAGATTTGAGAAGATGATTGGTTCTCAAATGCATCTCAAATAGAGATTAGCTAAAAATGTTTGTTGGGAAGCTACTAAACAAAAACTAACGACAGCACTTCACACATCAACGCGATCATAGCGCTCACAGAAGCGAAGCAAGCAAAGAGCGTAATAATCTGTGTGAATTTGGTTCTCAATTTCACGGACAATTGTACCACTAGATGCCTACTAGAATCAAAAGGATCTAAGTAACATCGTCGTTGAATTGAGATAATTACGGTTAAAGTAAATTACTTATTGTAAATTCTGGGCAAACTATGCGATTGTGTTGAGAGAGCTTCTTGCTACACCCAAAAACATTCCAAATACCCGTTTAGCAAAAATTGTGTATAAATAAAAATTAAAAGGGAAAATTCTAATATATTAGTAAAGTAGTAAGGCAACAAAATGCATTTTGTATAAAAAAAATAAATAAAAATTAAAAGGGTATTAGTAAAGTAGTAAGGCAACAAAATGCATTTTTCAATACAAATTTATAAGTAAAAGAAAATTATGAAAAAATGTAGAGAACTAGAAAAAAAAATTGCAAAAAATCAGGCAATTTTATTAACGGTTTAATATTAGTATCTCATAGTAACGAGCTACAAAACTGCGATCTCGAGAAAAGTCTAAAAACTCCATGTTATTCGGTTGCTATGGGAGCTAGGAGTTACCCCGTTAGCGTGTTATATAGAACACATTTTCTCCTACATAGCATCAGGCCTAACTAAAAAAAACGAAAACTAAACTTATGCCACTTGTGCTGTTCAGAAAAAAACTCATATAAAAGATCAGATCTAAGAGCGCTCCGAAGCTGGGTTACAATTATTTCTTGCGCATAAAAGAAATCGGTCCGCACACGGTGCTACTCTGTTGCTTGATAGTAAGCTACTGAACAAAAACTAACGACAGCACTTCATGCATCAACGCGATCATAGCGCTCACACAAGCGAAGCAAGCAAAGAGCGTAATAATCTGTGTGAAAAAAATGCCAAAAATCAGCGAGACTTCCTACGAACTTAAGTTTAGCACTTTGTCAGACTAAAATTAAAGGGGATACAAAACTGCATACTCGAAAAAATTCTACACGAACTTAACTTTAGCACTTTGTTAGACTAAAATGAACGGCGCTACAAAACTGCATACTCGAAAAAATTTAACTTGTTCCCTTGGCCGAGCAATCAACGTTCGAAATTGTACTGCAAGAATTTTTGGAGCCAAAAGGGTCTAAGTGCGTTTGGATCCGGAAAAAAATTGCCAAAAATCAGCGAGACTTCCTACGAACTTAAGTTTAGCACTTTGTTAGACTAAAATTAAACGGGTTACAAAACTGCATACTTGAAAAAATTCTGCTTGTTCTTTAGGCCGAGCAATTGAACTTTAATACTTGGAGGAGCGCACTAAGATCCTTTTGGCTCCAATCATTAATGCAATAAAATTAAGTACGTCCTTGGCCTGACAAATATATCCCTGCAAAAATTGAGAGTACTCTATTTCCTATCCAAAGAGTACTCCAATTGGAGCATCAGAGTACTCCAAATGTGATCCTTTTTCATATAAAAATTGTGCTCCAATTAACATTGCGATGTCCTAGGACTGGACCACCTACTCCAACCTTCGCTTTGTTTCTGCTACTCCATGGAGTACCTACCGTCAGAGTACAGTGCAATGTACTCGTATATACTGCCAGAGCGATAGGACAGACAGGAGCAATGATCGACTTTCAAAAAGCTGAACGTGGTCCGATGAGGTATACCAAGGATTGGAACACATAATCCAACAATTTTTGCAGGGATGGCACTAAAATGTCCAAAATGGTTTGGATCGCATTGTCAACAAATATACACTGTATTTAACTATACAAATATGGGTATAACTCAATTTAAGAAAAAATGTCACTTAGTTCTTTTGGTTCCTAGCCCTTCAAATATAAAAAAGTCTTATCGTAATAATTATGTTTGAGAAATATTTTTTTGAGTCAGCCGTAATTATTACTCAGGCTTTTTATTTCAATAATCTCAAAATAATAATTGAAGACGTTAGTAGAAGAAGGGGCTATGTCGCAAAACCACTCAAACTCTATTTTTTGCATTGGTGGATAGTCTTTATGCATATAAAGATTTCTGGCTTATCAGATAACCGCTATCATGAAAATTTAAGAAAAAAATCATGGGAGTGAAATGGAGTGTGGTTGCTAAGTGCACTCTGGGCAACGGGAGCTACCTAGGCTCGCGGCAGAAAGAGAGGGAGCCCCGGTGGGGCCACTCTGACATACTTGGTTTAAGGGCTCACCGAGGTCTTCTTCGCAGCGTCTGTTCACCACATGGTGCGGCTGCAAGCCTCGGATGAGAACCCCCTTTAATGTTGACGACCCGGCAAAACGAAATAAGGACTACGAGAAGGATATTAGGGCATGTACCTGGAATGTCCGGACCCTTTCAAGGGATGGTACCGACTGGTTGATGTCCTCGTGAACGCAAAGGCTGACATCACCGCCCTGCAGGAAATGCGATGGACGGGACAAGGAAAGACGACCATCGGACCTTGTGACGTATACTACAGTGGCCAGACACGCGGCATAGCGCGTGGTGTAGGATTCGTGGTGGGAAAGAGACTTCGCCGCCAAGTACTAGCGTTCACTTCTGTGGACGAGCGTCTCGCTGCGATCCACATCAAGGCGAGGTTTTTCAACATAACATTTATCTGCGCCTATGCGCCGACTGAGGAGACGGACGACGCAGAGAAGGACTCCTTCTACGATAAACTTGAACATACTTATCGCTGCCCCCAACATGATATCAAAGTCGTGCTCGGCGACTTTAATGCCAAGGTGGGCAAGGAAGGAGTCTTTGGTCCTACAGTTGGAAAATTTAGTCTCCACGATATAACATCACCCAACGGCACTAGGTTGATTGACTTCGCCGCTGCTCGCAATATGGTCATCAGTAGTACTAGGTTTGTTATGTAACTGCCTGTTTCGGGGCGAGAAGGGTGGCTGGTCGGCATGGTTGTAGCCCGGCTGAGGCTCGTCCGCGTCGTGTCGCGGTTCTTGCCACTCTCCTCTACCCACAGTCACAAAAACAAATTTATTTATAGTCATGCCAAAAGGGGTTCAGTGGAAGTGTGCTTGATAGGCGAAAAAGGTAAGGATATACAAAAGAAGTGAAGAAAAAGCGGGAGGAAACTGTCCTTGTCAGGTGGAGTCATCCCTCCCCTCTTGTTCATGTGGCATAAACAACCGTTGAACTCCACTTTGACTCCATTCACCGAGTGGAGTTCCCTGTCCTGACAAGTGTCCGTCTGTCTGTAGTTTGTCGTGCCTAACTCATCATCTGTCCGTCTAGTTACAATACCTTACCACATTCCTAGGGTGCCGCAAGGGCAACACCTACACTAACGCAAAAGGGTCTTAGTGTGCCTGCATTGTTATTCCACAATCTTTCACTCGACGAACAAAAATCCCAAAAAATCATCCTTACAAAAATTTTCTTTTATTACAATTTTTATTTATACATCTAAAAATTCATCCAAGATTCTCATCCAAAGTTCAACTTAATTCTAATTTGTAACCCTACCCTGAACCAATTTTACTAAGAAAAAGAAAAATTAAGATATAAGAAAAACAGGGTATATGTACTCAAAAATTCCACAAAAAAATTCAAGCAAAATTAACTAAAACGACTACATAACAAGTAAGGAAAGCTGTCTTCGGCTGTGCCGAAGGCTATATACCTTTCATGAATAAGCGTCACGATTTGCACTGTTCGATCCCCAGTACAGCCTGTTTCAATTTAACTATATTTACTATACACATTACACATCTTTGTTATAATTTAAAAAAAACTTACAAAAAAATAGGATCCGAGTTATCGGAACAATCGATTGTATGGAGGCTATATATTATACGTGTTCAATTGTACTGACTTACATTATACACATTACATATGTAGAAAGTACTAAAGGTGCAATATTTTACGTTCCTAACTTTTTAAACGCGGAAGTATTGGCCAAAAAACCTTATATCGGAACAACCGGTTGTATGGGGGCTATATGTTACATTTGCCCGATCTTGTTGATTTTCACTACATATACTACGTAAATAGAAAGTACTCGAGTTGCAAAATTTTACGTTCCTAACTTTTTAATAGCGGAAGTTTTGGCCAAAAAACCTTATATCTGAACAATCGGTTGTATGGGGGCTATATGTTACTTTTGCCCGATCTTGTTGATTTTCACTATATACACTACATAAATAGAAAGTACTCGAGTTGCAAAATTTTACGTTCCTAACTTTTTAATTGCAGAAGTTTTGGCCAAAAAACCTTATATTATTATTTGGGCTATATGTTAAATGTTATTATGGGGGCTATATGTTACATTTGCCCGTTCTTGTTGATTTTCACTATATACACTACATAAATAGAAAGTACTCGAGTTGCAAAATTTTACGTTCCTAACTTCTTAATTGCAGAAGTTTTGGCCAAAAAACCTTATATCTGAACAATCGGTTGTATGGGGGCTATATGTTACATTTGCCCGATCTTGTTGATTTTCACTACATATACTACGTAAATAGAAAGTACTCGAGTTGCAAAATTTTACGTTCCTAACTTCTTAATTGCAGAAGTTTTGGCCAAAAAACCTTATATCGGAACAACCGGTTGTATGGGGGCTATATCCCCTCAAACGTTTGAATATACATTCTCGGAGCGCTCATAAAATAGAAATCCGATATGAGTCCTAAATATGTAAAAAATGTGAGCCTCAGAAATATGATCATATAGGAGTCCTTTATGACTCAGATTTGATGAAAATTATGAGCCGTAAGCCGAGAGTGTTTATTTACCAAAGCAACTTTGGAACAATTTTCATATTTTGTTTTCGAAAATTTTGTATTATGAAAATTTTGTATTTGAAATAAACATTTAGTTAAGAGATCATCATCGGTTTTATAGAATAAAGCTACCAAGGACAGATGCATTTTTGCTATATCATCTATCAACAAGGCCGGATGCTGCGCCTCCGCATTTTATAATACGTGCTACTGCAACTTTATACCTGCAATCATCGTTTTTCGGCACAATCGACCACTACGGGCTGCTGGATGGTTCGATTTAACTGCAGCAAAACATTCTCGCATATTTGCGTATTTACTTATAACGAATTTACTTAGTGCTGTTAAGTTGCATGATTATTCCGGTTGTTCCTAACCATAGTTCTATTGTTATTGCTCGTCATCTTTATTTCAAGGCCTTTTTCTGATGGATTGTTTCACATTTAGTCGCTTTTCATGGAACGTCTTTCATTGGGACCTGTTATATGTTCGAAGACGTGTGTACAGTCATGCCCATTTAAACGATTTCTCCGCATACATATGTATGTATATCTATTGAGACAATTTTTTTAATCAAAAATCCAGGTTCCTTCCCCCTTCTTGATGGTTCCATTACAATGCCGAAAAGGCGCCATTTAAAAGTCCAAAAATCGCAGTATATGATTTTTGAAAGTGTCATAAATGCATCCGAAACGCGTCATAAAGGACTATTTTTTTGAGTCCAATAAGAGCCTTAAGTCAGCTATTTCTGAGGCAGATATGACTCCTAGTCAGGCTCATTGAATATATGAAATTAAGCTCATATCGGACGACCATCGCAAGAAGGGAAATACATTCATTTCGGACTCATAAATGAGTTCATAAAGAGCGTAAACACTCCCATTTAGGACTCTTTTCTGATTCAATTATGACTCCAATTGTTTGCTGGGATGTTACATTTGCCCGATCTTGTTGATTTTCACTATATACACTACATAAATAGAAAGTACTCGAGTTGCAAAATTTTACGTTCCTAACTTTTTAATTGCAGAAGTTTTGGCCAAAAAACCTTATATTATTATTTGGGCTATATGTTACATGTTATTATGGGGGCTATATGTTACATTTGCCCGTTCTTGTTGATTTTCACTATATACACTACATAAATAGAAAGTACTAAAGGTGCAATATTTTACGTTCCTAACTTTTTAAACGCGAAAGTATTGGCCAAAAAACCTTATATCGGAACAACCGGTTGTATGGGGGCTATATGTTACATTTGCCCGATCTTGTTGATTTTCACTACATATACTACGTAAATAGAAAGTACTCGAGTTGCAAAATTTTACGTTCCTAACTTCTTAATTGCAGAAGTTTTGGCCAAAAAACCTTATATCTGAACAATCGGTTGTGTCGGGGCTATATGTTACATTTGCCCGATCTTGTTGATTTTCACTATATATACTACGTAAATAGAAAGTACTCGATTTGCAAAATTCTACGTTCCTAACTTTTTAATTGCAGAAGTTTTGGCCAAAAAACCTTATATCTGAACAATCGGTTGTATGGGGGCTATATGTTACTTTTGCCCGATCTTGTTGATTTTCACTATATAAACTACATAAATAGAAAGTACTCGAGTTGCAAAATTTTACGTTCCTAACTTTTTAATTGCAGAAGTTTTGGCCAAAAAACCTTATATTATTATTTGGGCTATATGTTACATGTTATTATGGGGGCTATATGTAACATTTGCCCGTTCTTGTTGATTTTCACTATATACACTACATAAATAGAAAGTACTCGAGTTGCAAAATTTTACGTTCCTAACTTCTTAATTGCAGAAGTTTTGGCCAAAAAACCTTATATCTGAACAATCGGTTGTATGGGGGCTATATGTTACATTTGCCCGATCTTGTTGATTTGCACTATATATACTACGTAAATAGAAAGTACTCGATTTGCAAAATTCTACGTTCCTAACTTTTTAATTGCAGAAGTTTTGGCCAAAAAACCTTATATCTGAACAATCGGTTGTATGGGGGCTATATGTTACATTTGCCCGATCTCGTTGATTTTCACTATATACACTACATAAATAGAAAGTACTCGAGTTGCAAAATTTTACGTTCCTAACTTTTTAATTGCGGAAGTTTTGGCCAAAAAACCTTATATCTGAACAATCGGTTGTATGGGGGCTATATGTTATACTGGTCCGATCTTGTCAGTTCCGACAAATGATTCCTATATTACAAAATGGTGGCCACATACAAAATTTCAGCCAGACTAGCTTGCGTTCAAACAGACAGACGGACAGACGGACATGGCTAAATCAACTCAGCTTGTCATCCTGATCATTTCGGTATACTTATTGATGGGTCCATCTCTTCTTCTTCTCATACTTACAAACATCGGACCAAAGTTATAATACCATTTCATGTTCATGAAAGGTATAAAAAAGAAACCAAGCAAAAATAAAAATAAAGAAAATTTTTACGAAAAATGGTATTACAAAGGTACTAAGGGATAAAAAAAATATAGAACTTTAAGGTATATCTAATGAAGATTGGAATCTTAGAGGAGAATAACCCTCCAATAACTCTCGATTAAACACCCTATGCTGAGAACTAATACGGAACCTGAATGAAATATAGTTATATACGTAAGTATGTTTAAAGACGTAAAAAAATATAGAGATCACCAATGTGAACGGTTACCTTTTTTTTGTCTGACTCACTTTGCTCATCTGCAGACTATGGTACCACGGCTGTGGTCCTATACATATGTGCGTCCTAGCTTGACGACTTCTCGTTACCATGCGGAACCTTTAGTTCCGGTTTATGATCACACGTCTACGCAACAACTTATTTCACTCGCGAAGGGCAATAAAAAAATATTTAATTTATTAATAAAAAAATTTAAGTGAGTGTTAGATTATTGGAAAGTTAATTTGAACTAGTTTTCGAACAAAAAAATCACGTTCAAAGTAAAAAAATACATCTAGAGCATGTACGACCCCCTCTTTACCGTGAGTCGGCCACGTGATGCTAATACAGTGTAGTGCTTTTGGGTATATCCACACGGACCTACGATACGAGGTAAAAAAAAATATAGATAGCAAGAGGTTACTCTTGTACAAAAAAAATGCGAGGTTTGATTAAAAGGGACAGGTGCAATTAAGGCAAAACCCTAAGTAGACAAAACTATCCTAAAAATTCAATAAAAAAAATTGTGTGTAACAAGGTAACTCAAAATTCTAATAATTCAAGAAAATGTTCGTGTGTGAAAGCAACCAAATAAGATATTTTTAACAATAAAAAGTAAAAAAAGTTAATAATAAAGACACAATGGCATAGTGGAAACCTTCAGTGGTCGGCTAGTGTTGAATGCTGGTGGTAGTTTTGGGTGCTGCCTCTTGCGCGGCGAATTCACTTTCGCGAGATGTGTGCTCTCTAAGATCACCACCACAGTACTCGGACTTTGAGAAATTCACCACGGCTGCCGGTTGAATATGTATAGTTTGTGATGGAGTGGTTGCTTGGTACAAACACCGACGTCTTGCAACCGCCGGCAAAAATATTTTGGTGGGTGTTGCAAGTGGTGGATTCGTCCACTAATTTATGGCACCGGTATGTGCAGGCTTACCGGGTGTTTTTTTTTTTTGGTGTTGGTGCTGATGGACGTATCCGTGTGCGCTGGTATCTATGGTGAAAGTAGTTTACCACGCATTTGCTTGTATGAAGTGTCGTTGTGGAGCTGCTGCCTGGTGTCGATGATACGTGTAAATTGACTGTGGTGTTACCGTGGTATGTGATTGTATGGGTGGTGGTGGATGTTTTCTGGTGTTTGTGGCGTGGTCACAGTTCGTTGTTGTTGTTGTGGATCTTGGCCGTGAAGGTTTATCGTGCTGGCGTGTTAGGTGAAAGTGTTCGGTGTGGTGTATCGTGTTGTGCGCCACCTGTAGTCCTGTGGTCTCGTAGATGTGTATGTGGTGTTGTGGAGGTTGTGTTATGTGACTTTGACGGACGGTGCCGCGCACCGAGGGTGCTTGTTGACTGCGTATGCAGTGGATCTACAATAAAAAAATTAGCAGAAAATTAAAATTAAGTTGATGTTATATTCTAAGATGCAGAACGTGTAACGAGGGTTGGTTCAATTAATTATTAAATGGGATTTTGGTGTGTGTATCGCGAAAATTAGTGGGAATTTTTATTGGACTTACCGCTGCTGGTGATGTAACGAGGTGGCCGGTGTTCGCACTAGAGTTGGCTGATTGTTAGCTCAGGGGTTGTCAGTCAGTAGAGGCACTTTACTTTCACTTGACCGTCTTTCAGTAGACGGTCACACTTTAAATAAAATCTTTTTTTTTTTTTGTTTTCTCCACTGCACACGCGTAATAATAAATGGACGTCCGCTCGACTCGCAGAATTTACTTTTTTTGATGGCTATGAACGAGACGATCGCCCCTTTTATGCCCTTCCGAATCCCTGCTGCAGTTACCGTTTCACTAACGAGACTGCGGCCAAGCAGTCTTCTTTTCTTTTTTTTTTTGTTGCTACTTTCCTCTAACTCCCTCGGATATCCTAGCGGGAGTCGAACTTGTAGTGTGCAACAGTACCTTATACCCACACACATAGACACTTTGTATAGAATAATGTCAGCAGATAATCGGTTTGGTTATCTGCAGGGGAAATGCTACTCACGTACATACGCATGCGCACAGGAGCGTATTCAGGGTGTAGGCTGCCGTTAGAGGCTCGGATCCGCCGATGGTGCCTGCATCATGGAGCGTGTCCGTAAACAAATTCCTAACGCAGCCGCTAACTCCTCTTGTTTTGGCCCAACGTGTGGCTTCGACCCACTCCCATAGCCGGGCTTTCTCGAATCCTACTATTTACTTATGCACGTTGATACGTTACAACACAGAAAGGACAAACATCTAAACATACAGAAATGAAACTATCATGCAAGAAGATCACTGGGTGTTAAGTACTTATCTAGGGTATTACTGGTCATTGGTCTTAAGCTATATCACAGGTTGATGGTTCGACTAATCTGGTCGATCGTCAATGATAAATAAGAAGGTGTATAATTACAAAAAAATAAATAGGAAAAAACCGCAACAATAAAAAATTTGTATAAAAGAGGTATAATTACTATTAGGATTCAATAAACCAAAAAAACATGCAATAACGAAAAAGGTCAAGTACCCATGTTGTCAGTGTTGATGTTAAGTGTAGAGGGCTCTATCGTCTATCACCATTAACCTTCTTGAAAACAAAAAGTTACCACTAGTTACGTTTTATGTTAGCTACAGGGACTACATGTAACATAAACATTAGGCCGCGAAAAGGTCTTTGGCATGGTATACCCCGATCGATTTGCCATTGATGTCTCCCAGCTCGTACATCGAGTTGCCTATTGTTTTAATCACTGTGCACCTTTCTTGCTTTGGGGCAAGTTTAGCGTTAAAGTGGTCGATTTTCGAGCTTTGTTTGAAGTTGCGGCGGTATACCGTTTGTCCTACCTTAAAAACTACTTCCCTGCTCCTCAAGTCATATGTTTTCTTGCTTTTCTCATGGGCTAATTTCAATTCTTTCATTATTTTATCCCTGATTATTTGCAGCTTGTCTTGCGTCGTTTGTACTTCGAAGTCAGCGTCCTTCAGTGCACTTAACTTACGGCCTAGTTCATAAGATGCACCGTGTTGCATCATCGGCATCCCAAATACCGCTGCATACGGTGAAGTGTTTATTGCTGTGTGTATGAAGCTTCGAAGGGCAAATGCTGCGTCACTAACGTGTTTGTCCCAATTTCTTTGACTCCCTTGAAGGAACGACCGGATAATCTGCAACACTGAGCGGTTAACCCTCTCCGCTGCGTTTCCCTGTGGCGAGTAGAACGCGGTTTTATGTGGGTCGTTCTATACCTATTAAGAAATGAAATAAACATCTCTGAAGTAAACTGTTTGCCGTTGTCCGAATAGACATATTCGGGCACTCCGAAAATATGAAAAACATCTCTTTCTAAGAATTTCACTACTTCAGCAGAGGTAGCTTTTCGCATTGGCTTCAGGAACACATATTTGGAAAAATGGTCAAGACATACAAATACATAGACGTTACCCTCACAACTACGTGGGTATGGACCCATGAAATCAATGAATAAACGTTGAAAGGGTCGTTCGGTGAGGTGCTGTTTACCCATGGTAGGCTTGTGGAAGGCATTTTGCGTTTTGTTTCCCTTGCATATGTAACATGCTTTGACGTGTGCATGTACATCCGTCACCATACCTGGCCAATAATATTTATCCCGGATACGTGAAAGGGTCTTATGAATGCCACCATGTCCGGCCGACGGTGAGGCGTGTACGGATTCCATCAAACTCCTCCGTAGCTCCGAGGGAAACCAGAGTTTCCAGGCATGGTCTTCTTGTTGTTCATCTCCTCTATCGTCTGTATACATATCCGTCTGAGACACAGAGCTCGGGTAGTCTGGCTTTGTTTTCGGTTACCGTCTTCTGTAGCTCTAAGTATTCGGAAGTTTTAAAATACGGTGAGTTTATATCAATGTCCAGTCGTCTGTCACCCACGTCGATTTCATCCATGTCCATTCGCGAGAGTGCGTCAGGCACTACGTTTTGGGTCCCTTTAGGGTGTTCGATATGAAAATCATAAGCTTGCAACTTAAGGCTCCACCTCGCAAGTCGTCCCGATAGATCCTTTTGGCCCATGAGCCACTTTAAGCTGGTATGATCTGTGATCACCGTTAAAGGTAGGCCCTCCACGTAAGGCCTGAACCTCTTTATACTTATTACAGCCGCGTAACACTCTAGTTCAGTTATGCTGTAATTGCGTTGCGCTTTATTGAGCTTGGCTGAGACATACGCAATTTCTCGCTCGTTGTTTTCATCGTCAAGTTGGAATAGTACGCCACCTACTCCGTCAGTTGACGCGTCACACTGTATGTAGAAATGTCTGTTGAAGTCGGGGTGTGTCAGTACTGGTGCCGATATTAGGCTCAGTTTTAGACTCTCGAATGCCCTTTTCGCCTCTTCAGTCATCGAAAATTTCTATATATTCTCTTTGGTCAATCTTTCGTGTAAGGGTGCTGCTATCGTCGCGTAGTCTTGGATGAATCGTATATACCATCCCGTCATCCCTAGGAATCTTCGGAGCTGCTTCGGAGTTCGTGGTTCGGGGAAGTCCCGCATAGCTGCAACCTTGCTGTCATCTGTCCGGATGCATCCATCACCGACCACGTATCCGAGATAGCGAACCTCTTTAAAACAGAACTTACTCTTTTCGACGTTTATTGTTAATTTTGCATCCCTGAGACATTTAGCTACAACAGATAACAAATATAAGTGGGACGAAAAATCATCTGAACAAACAAGCAAGTCATCTAAATATACAAAAACAGATTCACGAAGGGACGCTGGTATCACTTTGTCCATTAGACGGCACATGCGCTGTGCTGCGTTGCACAGCCCAAAAGGCATCACCGTAAAATGGTATAAAGGCCTACCGGGTACTGTGAAGGCAGTCTTTTCTCTTGATTTCGGCTCCAATGGTATTTGCCAAAACGCGTCTTTTAAGTCGATTGCAGATATATAGCGCGTGTTTTGTAGACGGCTCAAGATACCGTCAATGTGGGGGAGTGGGTAAGCATCCTTTATGGTGCGTACGTTGACTTTGCGAGCGTCGAGGCACAGTCTGTTCTTGGTCCCTTTTATCACTAGCGACACCGGTGAGTTCCAGCAGCTGTTGCTCTCTTCTATGACTCCCATCTCTAACATGCGGTCAAGTTCGTGATAAATTAGCTTCTGTATAGCTGGCGATATGGGATAATGGCGTTGTTTTACAGGTAGGTGCTCATCAGTGACCTCGATGACATGTTCCTCAATAGTCGTTTTTCCAAGTCCAAGGACAGCGAATGATGGAAACTGTGCCTTGATGCTCGCTAACGCTTTGTTTTCTTCCGGGCTAAGGATATGTTGCACGGCTTCAAAGGACAGGTCCCCCTCGGCGGGTACGAGTTCTGATACTGCAACACCACTTGATGCAGCGTTGCGCACCCTGCTGATAACACTTACCTCGAAAGCCTGCCAAAAATCTACCCCCAAGTAAACCTCCTGCTGTAAGCCAGGGACAATCAAGAATTCCAGATCCCGGGTCATACCATCCCACCGAACTGGCAAAATTACAACACCTTTTACGGGTGTTTCGCCACCATTTGCCGTTCTTACGTTCTGACCCTTGACTGGAAGAATCAGGTGCTCTTTATCCTTTAAAACCTCACTCGAATTTTTCCCTAGGCAGCAAGCTCCCGCACCTGAGTCCAACAACGCTAACACCTCATGCCCCCCAATCTCAAGTTGTGCAAAAAATCGTTGTCACCTTTGACGGTGACTATGGTTGCAACTATTTTGTTCCTAATTCTTTTAAAATCCCTTTTCTTTTCCCTCATTTTTCTTATTTTATTAAAATTTCTATCACTTGTTCTTTTCTTATTCTTTGCTAATTCTTCGCAAAATATACGCCTACGTACTTCTTCATATTTTATTTTTCTTATATGTAGACTATCTCTTTTTTCTATTGGTTCGCGCTTCTCACTTTTCCCCTCCAAATTATCTGTACTCTCCCGTTTCAGAATCTGCAAAGGTTTATCCTGGCCCTCTCCAAACTCTACTTCTCCGGAAGTTCTTGATTCTGGACGGAGTTTCCGGACATCTCCGCCAGATGCCGGTTTCCCGCCGCATGATTGAACACACAAAAGGACGAATTACTGCCACATGCTACACAATTCATGCGGTGGAAGGAGGACTTACATGTGTTATCCTTCGCTGCTTCAACCGGATTTCTAATGTAATAGTCCACCGGCATTCCGCAAGCAAAGCACAACATTATGTGGAATGGAGATGGACAAAACGCTTGGTTTGGGACTACATTAACATTTTTGTTTGACGAATCACGCACATTGGGATTATGGTTGGAGGAAGATGGAAAATATGGAGTGGTATGTGGTTTGGACGTATCACGAGTAGTAAACGGCCTGCTCTTACTAGGGCCAGGAGAATCCCTACTAAAGGCTTCTATTTCGAAATCTTCTCCTGCGTTGTTGGTTGCCTCCACCTCACTTACTGCCTTATTTCGCGCTCTATTTTCTCTAATGAGTTTTTTCGCGCGCTTACACTCATGCTTCTACTCAGCCAGGGTCGTTATTTTTGTGGCGAATGTCAAGTTGTTTAAGAAGGGCTTCAAATTCCCTTTTATGATGTTGACCAGCTCTGGCTCTGGAATTCTTGTTCTCAGGCGGAAAGTGAGATCATGGGTGTCGGCATAAAATTCATCAAAACTCTCCTGAGGGAGTTGCTTCCGTTCCATGATCTCGCGGATCACCTCATAGTCCGAGTCCGCCGACTTGAATTGAGCCACAAGTTCGGTTTTAAGGTGGAAATAGTCAAAGCTTGAATTGTTTGCGTTATCTTCTAAAACTTGCCAGTACCATTTAAGTGCCGAGCCCGTCACCAAACAATGAAAATCCGCAAGGATTTGCTCGTAGCTCAATTGGTACTGCACTCGCATCCTTTCCACCCTAAACACGAAGCTTTCGACCGTCATTCCCTTCGGCGGCCCATCGAACTTAAGGTTCCACTTATGCAGATCGACCCTCTTTCTGCCGTAATTGTCCCTAGCTCTCTCCTCTCGTTGTTCTGCGTTGCTGGCCGTTTCCCTATTTTCCCTACCATGATTTCCTTCATTTCTACGCTCCGGCGTTGATGAAGAGGTTGGGGGAGGGGGGGCTGTTGGACCACGCATGGAAGTTTCCACGTTCGCCAACCGGTTGCTTAGTTGTGACACATCTACCCGCATTTTCCTAAATTCGTGCATTGCCTCCAATACGATCTGGTTTTGCTGTGAGATGGTCTCCATTACTGCGTTTAAATTATCCATTCGCTCCGCTGTCGGCCCAGTGGCGACTGTCTCCTGCTGCCCTGTATTTTCTTTTAGTCGTCGTGGTATGGCTCCTCCAAAGGCTCCTCCGACTTGTCCCCCAACTGCTCCGCCTTCTGCTCCTTCGAGCTGCACATCACCTCCGTGCTCCGACATTTCTAGCATAGATAGCTTTCGCGAAAAAGTGAGGGAGTTGTCGGCGTTATCGAATACGACCTGGTTTGTCACGCGGAAATCGCTACATTGCTCGGGGATACCAAAAATCCTAGCAGAACAACGGTAGAAGTAATCAGTCGGCAGGAAATCTATTGGCCTCTCTATACCAGTGTCTATCTGCGTGAGTATCGACCCTACAACTTGGTTTTTAAGCTCTTCGGTGATACTCCGAGTGACCGGCCCTAATCTGTGAATCCCTAACCCTGGCCTCGGCAATTCCTCCTCGTTTATCCATGCGCCGCGCGGTACAAGGAAATGTGGTCAAATGTGGACAAAAAGGTTCAATGAGACTTTCCAAATATCAAAAAAATTAAAACTATAATTCAACGAAAGTTTTCCCGATTAAAAGGAACTAGTAAATCAAAAAAATTCAATTGGGTAAATAATAAGCAATTCAGTTCTAAAATGCAAGAGTGGTATATTTGATAAATATATATGTATGTGTGTGTAAGGAAATATGCGTGTGGATATATGTACGTGTATGCCAAAATAAAAGAATTGAAATTATATACGTGTGTTTGTGTTTATAATAAAGGTTTGGGTATAAAATTATAAGGATGAATGGTGCAAGTTCAAAAAGTTATCACCCAATCCTAAGTAAAAAAAACAGAATTCAATCTTTTCCTTACCTATAGAACTAGCAAAATTTTAAAATAAAAAATATAAAAGGTTGTTTTAGAAAAAGAGAAAAATAACCAAAATCTTGGATAACAAAATCCAAAGCAGAAATTCAGTGTATTGTTGTATCTACCCTTCTCCTCAATAGAGATATAATGTATCAAACAGTAACAATAAAAATCTAAATAAAATTACATAAAAAAAACGTAGTCGCGTTAAGAAAAAAATAAAAAAGAAGAGTAAAATGTGTTGAAATTCGTTTTCTTAAAAGAAAATTCGAAGAAAAAGGTGGTCTAATCTCGTTACTATACCCTAGTTCCCCGAGGTAGCTCAAAAAAAATTTAAAAGTGGATGAATAATAACAAGACTAAATCAATTACTTGTCTCAGCGCTTATTGGTTCGAAAACGGGATCAATAAAAATGAAGTTTGGTGGTTAGTGTGTTTGGTGTTGACCTCGCGAAAGGAATATCATCGGTCTGGTATTGCTTCGTCCGTACAGTCCCTGTCCAAAGTCGTGTCAGCTAATCTCCCCATTGAACAACTTAGTACGGCACATCTACGACCAGAGCACTGCCTCCAGCTGAGGCTGCCGCACTTCGCCATTCAATTTACCCCCCTCCATATACCCCCAGTGGCAAAAGCTATAAACCTCACATGTGGGTAATGCTGGATCACCCACGCGGTAGCTTGAGTAGGTTTGCCACAAACAAACGCTATCTCGAATATTGTGCTAGCCTCGGCTTCGAATACCACCTTACCACGACGCTGGCGTCAAAGAAAGGGAACTTCGAAGTAGGACTAACACTACCCCCCTCGTAGTTACAAAAATTATTGTTACTCGGGCACAAATCACTCCTGGGTTATCAGAAGTGATGCTGCCCTCGTAGCCCTAACTAGTCCGAGAAGAAGGAAAATCTAGAGATGTGAAAAGAAAAGAAAAGAAAAAAAAATTCGAAAATACTAAAGTTAAGAAAAGATTAGTTAAAATTGGTAAGAATAAAACTCAATAAAAAGTTTTAATAGACTAGAAAAACAAAAAGAATTGTGAAAGGTGAAAATAAAAAAAAATGGTAAACATGAAATGTTTGGCTATATCGTTGGGCGCCATTGTTATGTAACTGCCTGTTTCGGGGTGAGAAGGGTGGCTGGTCGGCATGGTTGTAGCCCGGCTGAGGCTCGTCCGCGTCGTGTCGCGGTTCTTGCCACTCTCCTCTACCCACAGTCACAAAAACAAATTTATTTATAGTCATGCCAAAAGGGGTTCAGTGCAAGTGTGCTTGATAGACGAAAAAGGTAAGGATATACAAAAGAAGTGAAGAAAAAGCGGGAGGAAACTGTCCTTGTCAGGTGGAGTCATCCCTCCCCTCTTGTTCATTTGGCATAAACAACCGTTGAACTCCACTTTGACTCCATTCACCGAGTGGAGTTCCCTGTCCTGACAAGTGCCCGTCTGTCTGTAGTTTGTTGTTGTTGTGCCTAACTCATCATCTGTCCGTCTAGTTACAATACCTTACCACATTCCTAGGGTGCCGCAAGGGCAACACCCACACTAACGCAAAAGGGTCTTAGTGTGCCTGCATTGTTATTCCACAATCTTTCACTCGACGAACAAAAATCCCACAAAAATCATCCTTACAAAAATTTTCTTTTATTACAATTTTTATTTCTACATCTAAAAATTCATCCAAGATTCTCATCGAAAGTTCAACTTAATTCTAATTTATAACCCTACCCTGAACCAATTTCCTAAGAAAAAGAAAAATTAAGATATAAGAAAAACAGGGTATATGTACTCAAAAATTCCAAAAAAAAATTCAAGCAAAATTAACTAAAACGACTACATAAAAAAGAAACCAAGCAAAAATAATAATAAAGAAAATTTTTACGAAAAATGGTATTACAAAGGTACTAAGGGATAAAAAAAATATAGAACTTTAAGGTATATCTAATGAAGATTGGATTCTTAGAGGAGAATAACCCTCCAATAACTCTCGATTAAACACCCTATGCTGAGAACTAATACGGAACCTGAATGAAATATAATTATATACGTAAGTATGTTTAAAGACGTAAAAAAATATAGAGATCACCAATGTGAACGGTTACCTTTTTTTTTGTCTGACTCACTTCGCTCATCTGCAGACTATGGTACCACGGCTGAAGAGGCGGAGATCTGAAAGTAAAGGAGAGACAAAGAAACAGGCAATTTTCCAATATCCACGTATGTGGTCCTATACATATGTGCGTCCTAGCTTGACGACTTCTCGTCACCATGCGGAACCTTTAGTTCCGGTTTATGATCACACGTCTACGCAACAACTTATTTCACTCGCGAAGGGCAATAAAAAAATATTTAATTCAATAATAAAAAAATTGAAGTGAGTGTTAGATTATTGGAAAGTTAATTTGAACTAGGTTTGGAAAAAAATCACGTTCAAAGTAAAAAAATAAATCTAGAACATGTACGACCCCCCCTTTACCGTGAGTCGGCCACGTGATGCTAATACAGTGTAGTGCTTTTGGGTATATCCACACGGACCTACGATACGAGGTAAAAAAAAATATAGTTAGCAAGAGGTTACTCTTGTACAAAAAAACCGCGAGGTTTGATTAAAAGGGACAGGTGCAATTAAGGCAAAAACTATGTAGACAAAACTATTCTAAAAATTCAATAAAAAAAATTGTGTGTAACAAGGTAAGAAATAGGATATAAATGTACATAAGTTGGCAACTCAAAATTCTAATAATTCAAGAAAATGTTCGTGTGCGAAAGCAACCAAAAAAGATATTTTTAACAATAAAAAGTAAAAAAAGTTAATAATAAAGACACAATGGCATAGTGGAAACCTTCAGTGGTCGGCTAGTGTTGAATGCTGGTGGGAGTTTTGGGTGCTATCTCTTGCGCGGCGAATTCACTTTCGCGAGATGTGTGCTCTCTAAGATCACCACCACAGTACTCGGACTTTGAGAAATTCACCACGGCTGCCGGTTGAATATGTATAGTTTGTGATGGAGTGGTTGCTTGAGGGTGATTGTTGACTGCGTATGCAGTGGATCTACAATAAAAAAATTAGCAGAAAATTAAAATTAAGTTGATGTTATATTGTAAGTTGGGTAAGGGTTGGTTCAATTAATTATTAAATGGGATTTTGGTGTGTGTATCGCGAAAATTAGTGGGAATTTTGATTGGACTTACCGCTGCTGGTGATGTAACGAGGTGGCCGGTGTTCGCACTAGAGTTGGCTGATTGTTAGCTCAGGGGTTGGCAGTCAGTAGAGGCACTTTACTTTCACTTGACCGCCTTTCAGTAGACGGTCACACTTTAAATAAAATCTTTTTTTTTTTTGTTTTCTCCACTGCACACGCGTAATAATAAATGGACGTCCGCTCGACTCGCAGAATTTACTTTTTTTGATGGCTATGAACGAGACGATCGCCCCTTTTATGCCCTTCCGAATCCCTGCTGCAGTTACCGTTTCACTAACGAGACTGCGGCCCAGCAGTCTTCTTTTCTTTTTTTTTTGTTGCTACTTTCCTCTAACTCACTCGGATATCCTAGCGGGAGTCGAACTTGTAGTGTGCAACAGTACCTTATACCCACACACATAGACACTTTGTATAGAATAATGTCAGCAGATAATCGGTTTGGTTATCTGCAGGGGAAATGCTACGCACGTACATACGCATGCGCACAGGAGCGTATTCAGGGCGTAGGCTGCCGTTACAGGTTCCAGCATAAACGAATACACCAAGCCACCTGGCTGTCCCCTGATCAAAGAACAAGAAACCAGATTGATCATGTCATGATTGACGGCAGACATAGCTCCACCGTTCTGGACGTGCGTACACTGCGTGGTCCCAATATTGACTCTGACCATTATCTTGTCGCAGCCAAGATACGCACACGCCTCTGGGCAACGAAGAATGTGCCCACAGTAACGGAAGGAAAGTTTGACGTCGAGAAGCTGCGCATGACAAAGACAGGTGATAATTTCACAACTCGACTCTCACACCTGCTAGCATAGGACAATCCCCGACCTAACGATGTAACCGAGCAATGGAAGCATATCTCTCACTCATTGCGTACCCTCGCTGAGGCCACTATAGGGTTCCAGCGAGCCCGCAAGAACAACTGGTACGATGAGGAATGCAAAACTGCCTCGAAAAAAGGACGCTGCCTACAAGGAGACGTTGTGAACGGGCGCAACCCGCAGTGTATGGCAACAATATCGTGAGGCAAAGAAGGAAGAGAGACGCCTTTTCAGAAAAAAGAAAAGTGAGGCCGAAAGGCGTGAGTGTGAGGAGCTTGAGATGCTGGCTGACAGGAATGACAGGACCGCGGAATCAGTCTTCTTAATATCGCATATAAGGTTCTTTCGAGCGTGTTGTGTGAAAGGCTGAAGCCCATCGTAGACAAACTGATTGGACCTTATCAGTGTGGCTTTAGACCTGGTAAGTCTACCATTGACCAGGTTTTCACGATACGCCAAATCCTGGAGAAGACCCATGATAAAAGAATCGACACACACCATCTCTTTGTCGATTTCAAAGCTGCTTTTGACAACGCAAAAAGGAGTTGCCTGTATGCCGCCATGTCTGAATTTGACTTCCCTGCAAAGCTTATACGGCTTTGCCAAATGACGTTGAGCAATACCAACAGCTCCGTCAGAATCGGGAAGGACCTCTCTGAGCCTTTCGTGCGATTTCTTCAATCTGATGCTGGAGAAGATAAATCGAGCAGCAGAGCAAAACCGCAATGGTACAATTTTTTACAAGAGCGTGCAATTGCTGGCGTATGCCAATGATATTGATATAATTGGCCTTAACAACCGCGCCGTAAGCGCTGCCTTCTCTGGACTGGATAAGGAAGCGAAAAAAGTGGGTCTTGCCGTGAACGAGGACAAGACGAAGTATTTGCTGTCATCAAAGAAAGAATCGGCGCACCTGCGCCTTGGCAGCCATGTCACTGTTGATAGTTACCTACAAATTTGAAACTGTGAGGGACTTCGTCTATTTGGGAACCAGTATCAACACCGAAAATTCTTAATATCAGTCTAGAAATTCAGCGGATAATCACTCTTGCCAACAAGTGCTACTTTGGACTGAGTGGGCAATTGAGAAGTAAAGTCCTCTCTCGAAGAACAAAGATCACGCTCTATAAGTCTCTCATCATACCTGTCCTGATGTATGGCTCCGATTCATGGACAATGTCAAGAGAAGATGAGATGGCCCTTGGAGTATTTGAGAGAAAAGTTCTCCGGAAGATTTATGGTCCTTCCCGTGATGCCAACGGCGAGTATCGAAGGAAATTTAACGATGAGCTGTACGAGCTATACGCAGATCTGACCATAGTCCAGCGAATTAAAGCCCAACGACTCCGCTGGCTGGGCCATGTTATGCGAATGGACAAAGAAGCTCCAGCACAGAAGGTTTTCCTATCGTCGCCTGGATTCGGCAGCAGAGGAAGGGGGAGGCCTCGACTGAGATGGAAACAACAGGTGGAGGATGACTTGAACTCCCTTGGGGTTTCCAATTGGCGCCAGTTATCGCTAAAAAGGAATGACTGGCGTGCTTTGATATGCAACGGCCAAAATCGCTTAGGCGGTTAAGCGCCAATAAATGATGAAATCATGGACGAGGGGGCTATCTACACAAGTTTTCAATACGAATTGTGGAAGAAGGTGATATATTACATGCTTATAGAAATCGATTATTTTGCAGTAGTAAAATTTATTTAGTGCTTAAGATTTGACTTCAAAAACACGTTATAGGTATTAAACGACCATCCCCACACAGAAACAAAAAAAATCGGTAGGCGGTACCGATGGCCTAAACCGTTTTAAATGGTAGGCGCTACTAATTTTTTTTCGGTAGACCCGTCGATAAAAGTAGCTACTGTGCAAATTGCTAACCTAGCTAAACTAAATATTTTTGGAAATAGAAGGCCTTGCAAAGTAAATCAACTACTGAGTTTACTGCTGCAGCTTCTCTTGCAAAATATTTGTAAAATAAAATTTGTGCAAAAAACGAGTCGCAGGAATAATGAAAAAAGCTAATTCATCCATGGACAACTTTTCCGAATCGTCGCGTATCGACAATTTCGTTTCGTCTTCTGAAATCAGCTTTTGCACAAGCTCTCACCCAGAAAATGTCCTAGAAGGTAGGTTAAACAAATGAAATTGGTGCTGAAAAAATGAAATATTTATAGCAGGACCCAGTCGGGACTTTTGTAGTCTGTCTAACAAAAAAATAGCTTTAAGGCAATCTTTACAGATCGGTCTATAGCTAGCCCTAAAGTCATGCAGAAATCAAACAGTTGGAAATAATTTGTTTGTCTTTGTTTTGCATTTTTCGAACCTGACTTTTAGTTAACCCTAAAGTCATGCAGTGATCAACCAATTGATTTTTATTTAACCCCAAAGTCATGCAGAGGTAATGTATTCGTTAATAAAATTTATCACCTTTTATACATTTTACCAGGCGGACTTTTAGCTAGCCATAAAGTCATGCAGAAAACAATCAGCTTATACTTTGCTTTGCTTTTTATGTGAACTGTGAGAAATTCTGATTGCGCTAACTATCAAAAAATTTTGATGTAAACAAATTTTTTGGAAGATAACTACAAATGATTGAGAAAACCGATCTTGTTTTCTTTGCACATGCAAAATTTTAAGGCGAGTAAATACAAAAAAGTAAGAGGTAATTAAAAAGTGGCCACATAATATAATAATTACATACAAATATTAATTATGTATGTCTAGCTTTTTTACCAGAAGCAGTTCGTTCAGAATCCTCAGAAGACGCTCAGACCTACGCACCGCAACGATGCTTATTAAAAAAATACATACATACTACATATGTATGTAATAACTAATTCATTATTAATGTGTTTTGTTTGTTGAAAAAGTATCTTATTTAGACAGTCTTTGTTAAATTATGTTAATACATATAATTCTTTGATATTGATACTTACATATATTAAATAAATGTGGAAAAGTTCCGACATGCGTACGTGTGCAAACAATGTGTTACTATATTTATAAAATTTTGCCAAAAAGCCGTTGAAAGATATTAGACTATTAGCTAACCTAAAGTAAACGGTTTAAAGCTGTGTCAAAGTAGCTCAATATAGGTAACCTACTTCGGTTTCAAACAAGTTGACTTTTAGTTAGCTGAGAATCATGCAGAAATAAGCACTACTGACTACCTCCTAGGCCATCGCCATGTAAAAATAGCCAGCCTGCTCCATACAAAGAAGTTAGCTTTTCAAATAGTACTGGGTGCGTTGTAGTCAACTTAAAATGCTTTTGTGGTTAGCCAAATTCCCGACTGGGCGGCTCCTATTTCATAACAATAAGAAAGTTTCGTATACAGATGCTTTTTATCTGAATATACAGAGCTATAGTAAACATAAATAAAGCTTACATTTATATTTGTTATATCCAGGCGCGTATTCAAGGACACCCCCGAATTGCGCAAGTTTATGCAATTTTTTGTCTGTGCCTGTAAAAAATAAAATGTGGAATATGAGTCCCAAACTAATGGGATAATATTTTTGATTTCCGGTCAAATTAGACATATGAAATAACAAAACTTGCGACAAAGCCAAACTTAGGTAAAGAAAGAAAACTTCAAAAGTCCCCATTAATATCATGTGTGGTAAACAAGTAATTTGGGGGCAAGGGTTTTACACTCAGAGAAAAAATCGCAGTTATATCAACAGTCCTCTACTGTTAATACCCAAAACTGTTGAATTGACGGAACTCTCGTCAAGTAATGTAGATTTATAGTGAATCCAAAAGATTTAACAATCATTTAACAGCGAAGACACTCTCACAACAGATTTCTGCAGTTAATCCAACAGATTTAAGTTAATCCAGCAGATTTAACACTCTCACAACAGACTTCTGCAGTTAATCCAACAGACTTCTGCAGTTAAACCAACATATTTAAGTTAATCCAACAGATTTAACACTCTCACAACAGACTTCTGCAGTTAATCCAACAGATTTAACAGCAATTCAACAGCGAAGATACTCCCATTACTGTCATAGAACAAAGCTGCAATTCGACGCCATCAAACATAAGTACGCGATGGCCTGATGGTTAGCATCTCCGTTCAGCAGTCAAAGTAGCGTTAGCTCGATTCTCGGTGGAGGCAACAAAGCAACGTGCGAAAGTGTAATTTAGAACAAAGTTGTAATTAGACGCTGGGAAGCATAAGTAAGCGATGGCAAAATGGTTATACCGTAGACACATGGGTTGAGTGTTCAAGAGCCCTGAGTTCCGATTATCGGTGAATTCACAATATAAGAACTCTGAAAAAAAATTGTTGTTTTTGTTTTGAAAAAAAAATTATATTGACTTCACCGAGACAGCTAAACTGTTCACGAACGAACAGCATCTGTTGTTTCAACAGATATATCGTTTGGATGGTTTTTGAATCTGTTGTTTTAACCTGTAACCCTGAAAATTCTCTATAAAAATCGACCTAGCAATTTTCTAAATTAAGCTGTCCCGGTAGACGTTGTATCTCCATCCCGATCCCTATCGCTGTCTACATATGGGGTAAAAGTCCTCAAGCGGACCACCAAAAAATTCGATTTGAATGAAATTTGGTGAAAGTGATCTGCCATTTAAAAAAAAATATCACCAAAGTTCGCGTAAAAATATTGGATGGTTACCGAAATATACGGGTTTGAATTCGCAATTTTTTTGTGTAAGCCTTTTTTTTTTCTTTCCCCTCGTGAAGGGAGGATACCTTGCCGCGGTACGAGGGCTTAAGTCGATAGCCACAGGGCTACGCTGCCCTTGTGATCATAGCTCCGTACGGCACTTCATCACGAGAGCAGCCTAGCCTCTCTGGCGCGACGACAAAGATCTTCCCCCTCCCAATCCAGGGTGTTATGCGAAACCGTGCCCATTGGACGTTTGCACCCGGGAGGCAAATCGTGGCTGTATTTGAACGGAGCCTCTCTGATACCGGGTCGCCTCAGAGAGTAAGCATGGCCTTACCGCGGTACGGGGCTCTGCCGCGGCGGACGACACATTTTCCCCCACTCTTCCCTTGACCCTAAGCTGGCCTTGTCCGGCGAACAAGATGAACTCAAATAACGTAAATAAAAACGAAAAACCTGAAAAATAAACAACGCCAAATTTCATTCCTCAGCAAAGGAGCGCTATGGAGGAGCAAGCGAGAAAGCAACAACAACGCCGGAGGACAACCTCCGTTCCACAATCAAGGGGGGGATCAACAGCGATGGCCACTACGAGTCGGTCAACCAACCCTCTATCGAGTAAGATTGACTTGATGGGAGCTAGCACCAGTGCGGTTGCCAACGCAGTTAAGCGGACAACGGCGGATGCTAAACTCCCATCTACCGCTGATATGAAAACCAGTATCTTTGCGTCTGTGGCAGCGGTCTCACGACCTGGACTCGGAGTTTCGAAGGAGAAGGAAGCTGCAACTGAGATTTCGGCAAAGGGAGCGACCGCGATGGCAACTACGGGTCCGCACTCCCGGGAGACATCTCCCCGCCGCTTCACATACCACGAAAAAAGATTGGCTGCAAAAATCCTGAAGAGGTATGAAGGGGTAGTTCGGCGCGAGTAACGGATGCGGGTTGGCACCAGGGTTAGATTAAATTACTCGCATGTGAGGATGCAAAAACCGTAGCACTGTACAAGGCAGCAGCTGCTAAACTAGGTGAAGTCTACAAGGGCGTAAAGATAGAGGTTGTCGACTGGAAGGACATTCCAGCTCGTCCAAGGGAAAGGGATTCCGGCCATCCCTGAAGAACCCGGGAGAATTCTCGGGATGCTACGGCTAATGAATCCGTCCCTCCCAACGCATGACTGGAGTATCAGTCTGGTCGGGGATGCGGTAGGGCCCGACAGACAGGTGGTGTTCACCATGAATAAAGAGTCAATCGAGCCCCTCAAAAGGTGCAATGGCCTAGTACACTACAGCGTAGACCAGATCGTTATCCACGTATATCGTGGTGATGCTCAGCGCGCTGCCTTCTCGGCTGCTCCGGGGGAACCGGAAAACAAATTACCAGAAGAGGAAGCGGAGCATTCCGATGCGGAAAGCATGTTATCCGCCACGTCCCTTGGCGATAGTGCTGTGAACAACTCGGAGATGGAGGACAGCCTACAGGACGAGGAAGTCCTCGACGTCACGGTGGCGGCAGCCAACCCTGAACGATCAACATCTAACGCTACAGACAGCAGGACTCCCGCAACGCCATATCGGGCAGTTAATCAGAACAACTCGTCGTTGATAGGCAACCTCCGGGATGGGGCAAACCTCTACGATATGGGGACGGCAGGGAAGTCTGTGCGCTCTCATGTTGGTGGTGCTTCAGATTAATCTGCACAAATCTAAAGTGGCCTCGGCTGCTTTAAGTAGTCGTCTTGCTAAAGGCGACGTGGACGTGGTTCTCATCCAAGAACCCTGGGTCAATAGCTCGAGAATCTGCGGATTGGGGACTAAGGGCTTCAAGCTCATTCGAGCCAGCCTACCTAACTACACCAATGGTGATATTACCGCTATCAGTCTAACGGTCGACAGCACCCGACTGACGGTGGCGTCGGTCTATATGCCCTACGACGCCGAAGAACCCCCACCACAAACGGAGGTGAAAGACCTGGTGTCAAATTTCTGCACGGGTAATCTTATTATTGGAGCGGACGCTAATGTTCACCATGTCCGATGGAGGAGCTCCGATAATACTGCCAGGGGCGAGTCTCTGTTTGATTACCTCTTAACAACCAACCTGGTAATTTGCAACGTGAGTACTACTTTTATCACTAAGACCCGCAGGGAGGTCATAGACCTCACTATCTGTAGTGAAGGCGCTTATGAGTGGGTCAGAAAATGGCGGGTTCTGGAAGAACATTCATTCTCCGACTACCGTTACATAGAAATGGATTTAGACTTTATTTTAGAACAACCAATCATGAAGCGCAATCCACGTAACACTAATTGGCAGTTACACAATGAAATATTAGACAGAGACCTACCAGTACTGCCCTCACAAGCGCCCTCATCAGTAGAGGAGCTGGAGGGTCTTGTTACTACATTTACATCGGCGCTCTCAAATGCTCTAGGACAGGCTCGTCCAGTGCCAAAACCACGCGGTAAACACAGGTGGTCCTACGATTTGGACTCGCTCCGCAAATCATGCCGGAAACAATTTAACAAGGCCACGAGCCTAGGCTCTGAGCCTCATTGGCACGAATATAAAGTTAAACTAAGGGCCTACAAAAAAGCTCTGAGACAGGCGAAGAAAACCTCGTGGAGAAATTTCTGCACTGGCGTTGAAAAGGTCGACGACACAGCGAGACTTAGACGAGTCCTCTCGAAAGGTCAAACAGCCATCAGCTATTTGCGAAAACCTGACGGATCCTGGACCAGCACGGAATAGGAAACCCTTGAGCTGCTCTTGAGTACACATTTTCCGGGGAATCTGCATGACGCACCACTAGCACCTGCAACAAACCTGGCAGTAAATATACCCATCACTGAGGAAAGGGTAAGGTGGGCAGTTAAGAACTTTGAACCGTATAAGGCTGCCGGGCCGGACGGAATTATCCCCGCGCAACTTATAAACACGTTGGAAACATCAGCTAAATGGCTGGTATTTCTCTTCACAGCCTGCCTGGCTCTCAACCACATTCCGGCCTCCTGGAGAAGCGCCACGGTAGTGTTTATCCCTAAGGCTGGGAAGGCATCTCATACGAGCCAAAAGACTACAGAGCGATCAGTCTCTCGTCCTTTGTACTCAAAACCTTTGAGAGGATACTAAGCGACTACCTCTCAACGACTATTGATAGCAACCTTATCCCTAGCTATCAGCATGCATACACCAAGGGTAAATCAACAGAAACTGCTCTGCACAGCCTAGTATCTGTCATTGAGAAATCGCTGTGTGAAAAGGATTACTGTCTCGTGGCCTTCCTAGACATTGAGGGGGCTTTCAACAATATAAGAGGAAGGAAATCGTGCCCCGGATTTTATCACCTCTGAGAAGAGATCCTACGTAAACTTCAGGAGGGCTGACTGGGTTGGCTTTACTGAGTTTACTGATAGCTCCTTTGGTGCTCTTCCCATACCGACTGACGTACGCCAAGGTGAAAAGGAAATACGTAAGGTCATAAATAGAGCTGCAGCCCTTTTCATACCAGCTGGGAGAATACAAAATATACGGCCAAACTTCCCAACTGAAGCTTCAGCCCTGGCCAATGAACGTGACCTTATTCGTAGCATCGATCCCGCAGACCCACAGATCAGTGGTCTCAACGCGGAAATCAGACGGCTGGTAGATGAACACAAACATGCCAAATGGGAGGAGCATCTGAGGTCTTGTAACCTCTCTACCGGTGTTGGAAAATTATGGTCCACAGTCAAATCCCTGTCAAATTCGACGGGCCCACCAAGAAACGTAGACATCACCTTTGGCGATAAGATGTTTAGTGACCCGAAGAAGAGTGCAACGGCCTTTTGCCGACAGTTTGTACCACACCCTGCACAGGACAGGGACAGACGTAGGATCTTCAGGCGTGCGCATAAACACAAAAACAATGCCCCCGTTTCCATCACCGCTACAGAGGTTCGAGAGGCCATCAGGAAAGCCAAAAACTCTAAAGCCATGGGCCCTGACGACATAGCCATGGTGCATTTAAAACACATCGGCGAAGAGGGAGTAAAATACCTCACTACCGTCTTCAATTTGTCCCTGGCCACTTCTGTCATACCTGAAAAATGGAAGCAGGCAGTCGTGGTCCCACTACTAAAGCCTGGCAAGCCAGCTAACGTAGGGGGGTCTTATCGTCCGATATCGCTCCTCTCGCCAGTAGTGAAGACATTGGAGGCGGTATTACTTCCTCTTTACACATTAAAGTTGAGGTTAGCCGAGCACCAACATGGCTTTAGAAAAATACGGAGCACAACATCTGCTCTAAATGCCATTAACACTCAGATAACTGACGGACTCAACCAGAAAAGCCCTCATCACAGGACGGTTCTAGTTGCTCTTGACCTGTCTCAAGCTTTTGACACAGTAAATCATGGACAACTGGTATCCGATTTGGAAGATTCATCGCTCCCCCCCTGTCTTAAGCGTTGGTCCGCCAATTATCTGAGTGGTCGTCAACCGTCTGTAGTTTTCAGAAACAAAAAATCAAAACCGAGAAAGATTAAACAAGGGGTACCACAGGGTGGTGTCCTTTCCCCGCGTTTGTTTAATCTTTATTTTTCGAGGCTTCCTTCCCCACCAGATGGAGTCTCGATTGTTTCTTACGCAGACGATTGTACGATCCTGGCATCTGGCACTTCCGTTGATGAGCTATGCTCCAGGATCAATGGTTATCTCCCCTCTCTTGTTGAGTTTTTCACTGCCCGGAGCCTGACATTGTCGCCAACGAAGTCCTCGGCGACACTATTCACGACTTGGACGGCGCAAGTTGGCATGGAGTTAGAAATCTACGTAGGCGACCAAAAATTACCTACTGTCTCCCACCCCAAAATCTTAGGGGTAACTTTCGACCCCATGCACAAATTCGCTGCTCATTCAACCGCAATTGTCTCTAAGCTACAAAGCCGCAACAAAATTCTCAAGTCGCTAGCCGGCAGCACTTGGGGTAAAGACAAAGAAACGTTGCTGGCAACCTATAAAGCAATTGGTCGGCCGATCCTGAATTACGCGTCGCCGATATGGTCGCCGGGGCTTGCTGAGGTTCATTGGAAAAGACTGCAGGCCTGCCAAAACACCACACTCAGAACCGCCACGGGATGCATCCTTATGTCTCCAGAACATCATTTACATCATGAGGTGGAAATGCTCCCAGTTTTGGAGCACAATGAAATGCTAAACAAGCAGTACCTGTTGAACTGTTGCAAACCACAACATCCCAACAGACTGCTGCTTGAGTATGAGCCACCTCCTAGGACCATAAGGGCGCATCTACGTGAGCATTTTGATGAGATCCGGCACCTCACACTTTCGCCGTTTGATCCAAAGGTGCATACGCAGGCCCTGAAGGACATCCATGACACGTCCGTTGCGTCCTATGTCTCGCTCTGTCCACTGAACGCCGTTTTGCACGCCAAACCACCTCGCGTTGCGGCTGAGGAACGTCATCTTCCTCGAGAGGCAAGGGTCACTCTGGCTCAATTACGCTCTGGATACTGTAGCAGGTTAAACTCCTACTTATCCAGACTAGACTCTGACGTGCCGAATGAATGTCCGGCATGCGGCTCGTCACCCCATAATACCAACCATTTATTTACCTGCTCTTCGGAGCCCACTCTTCTAACACCCATCTCACTCTGGTCCAACCCTGTCGAAACTGCAAGTTCCCTAGGACTCCCGTTAGAAGAAATTGATGACAATTTAGGTTAAGGAAAAGTACACGCTGGGCAGGGCTACACTTTGTTACAACAACAACAAGGAAATCGAATTCCTTACAAAATTTGCATTGACCAAAGTTTTCTCAGACTAGCGGTTTCTAGTATTCTAGCTTCAAAAATTAGCATGTTTTTTCGATTTCCCATTTTTATACCCAGCTGTACTTGTACACAGGGTATTATAACTTTGTTAGGATAACGGTTGGTTGTACAGGTATAAAGGAATCGAGATAGATATAGACTTCCATATATCAATATGATCAGGATCGAAAAAAAATTTGATTGAGCCATGTCCGTCCGTCCGTCCGTCCGTCCGTCCGTCTGTCCGTTAACACGATAACTTGAGCAAATAATGAGATATCTTCACCAAATTTGGCATGCGTACTTATTTGGGTTCAGAATAGATTGCTATTGAAAATGGGTAAAATCGGACCATAACCACGCCCCTTTTTCGATATCGAAAATTTCGAAAAACGTATAAAATGGGTTAATTCAATATTAGAAGCAGCTACAATGATAAAATTTGCAATATGTATTGATTTAGATGTTCTAAGGCCGATTTTATAAAATTTTTTGAAAAGGGGGCGTGGTACCGCCCACGTATATTTGAAGAAATTTTAAAATTTTGACTCTTAATAACTTCAGAACAGTTTATGCTAGTATAACGAAATTTCGTAGAGGACATACTATTGTTGTGGTAAATTCAGCTATAGAAAATAAACGAAATCGCTTCGCGACCACGCCTACTTTTTCATAAAAGTTATATTGAAAGGAGGTGGAAATATTGAAAAGTCCATATCTAATTAACTGATTTCGCTATAATAATATAATTTGGTACATACATCAACTTTCATATTCTTTACATAATTTTTTCAAAATTTTGGAAAGTGGGCGTGGCACCGCCCACTTATGAGTCAAGCAATTTTTAAATTCGACTGCTAACAACTTCAGAACGGTGTGAGATAGATTTACGAAACTAGGTACCAGGCATGTTATGTTTATGTAGAGTACTACCACAGAAAATAAGAAAAATCGGTGAACGATCACGCCCACTTTATGTGCACAGCTGGGTATGTAATGTTCGGTTTCACCCGAACTTAGACTTCCTTACTTGTTCTTTCAAAAATTGTCAAAAATGCAAATATCCATGTAAAACAAAGATAGACACAGATTCTTAAAAAAAATTTCGGGGCGTCCCCGAAATTTAAGGATGGGGGTACGGGGCCAGCGACCCCTCGACCCTCTAAAGTTTTTATTGGTCAAATTTTCGATCACAAGCGATACTAGTTCATATAAATCGATGTCATAAATCCATCAGTGCCGAGTTTCACACAGTCGAATTAGTTTTCAAAAATGCACCGCCATATTGGATCTACCATTTTGAATTTAAAAAACCCGATATCGGATTCGTAATCAGACAACGCATAAACCATAGTACCAAGTTTCAATAAAATCCAATTAGTTTTCAAAAAAATCACCGCCATATTGGGCCCGCCATTTTGAATTTAAAAAAACTGACATCGGATTCGTAATCAGCGTTATCATAAACCTTCTAGATGCGAAATATATCCAAAAAACCAATGCGCAATGGGGTCAGTGTAGGCGTTTTAGTTGCACCGCTTCAATTTCGAAACATACTTTCAGGAGTTAAACCCTTTCTACTCATCCAAGAAGGCTATTGAATTGTAGGAATATTCGTCAATGAAAACAGAATAACAACACACAAAAACGCAAATTTGTACTGCACTTAAACATGTTAAAATTAAATTAAATTTGCAAGCATCTCATTTTTTTTATAAAAACGGGTAGCGCGACCTCCAAAGCACCTTTAAAGAAAAAATAAAATAGCAGCCTCTTTTTTTGTCATAAGGAACAATAATTGGGGTTTTAGATTTTCCAAAAAAAAAAAAATTTGAACCACTCTAGTATATACATTTTACAATATTTCTATATCACAATTTTCTATATCTTGCTCTGAGCTATCATAAATGTTAGATGTGTTGAACAAAGTTTATTTCAAAAAAAATTGTTTAGTACATTGACAAAAATGCTAAAAACGGCTAAAAAAAAATAAGAAAACGGCTAGTGGCTAGGTTCAAATGAAAAAAAAAACGGCTAGATCTAGCCGAAAAACGGCTAAAATGGCAACACTGGTCTTAAGTAGCTTAAAGATTTCCTTTAATTGTTAGATTTTTTTTTAAGGCACACGGTTGCGAATTTTGGTTTATTTTCTAAACCCAGCAAAGTTTAACGCTATTTTAAAACTTTTTCGGACTTCGTTTAGAACCAGTGAATGGTTTAACGCATTTTTAAATATTTTTGAGTTTTAATTTTAGTTAAAATGACAAAAAAACGCAATTTCTGGTTATTTGTTTAAAATCAAAATGTTAAAAAAAAACGTTATTTCTAATTATTTGTTTAACCAGTTTGGCTTTTAATACCTTTGGTGCAATTTCAAACTGCTATGGTTTGAAATCAAAACAAAAAAATTTACCAGTTTCGCTTTTAGTACCTTTTGGGCAATTTCAAACTGCTCTGGTTTGAAAGCAAAACAAAAAAGTTTACCAGTTTGGCTTTTAAAACCTTTTGGTTGTTTGACCGTCGGTTTAACCAGTTTGTATTAATTTGTGTAGCATATCCAAAAGGAGTGTAGTGCTATTTTTGTAGCATGCACGGTTGCCACAATCGTAAAGAAAAAAGTGACCAAGAAGTTGGAAAAAAATTACCAAAAAATTACAAAGAAACTTAAACCCAGTTTTAGATAACAATAAAATAAAAATAAAATTAGAATTAAAAAAATTCACCAATTTGTATGCCCCAGTTACCACGATCATACGAATAAATATTATGGTATCCAAGAACTTTGTTCCGAAAAAAGTTTATGGTATCGATCACTTTATGAAAAAAAAAATTATTTTAACCCAAAAATTTCAAAAGTTTAAAAATATGGCAAAACTACTGAAAATATAATACACTTATCGATTAAAAATAATTTTACGAATATGGGCAAAATCGTAATTCCAGGAACACTAAAGCCTTCTAGGTTATTATTTTTCTTAGCAATTTATACCAATTTCTTTAGGTTGTTTATTGCTAGCGATAAAAAGAAAAAATATATATTGCATCGTAGCGCCCAATATCGGAGATCACAATATCGATATAAATATCGATAATATCAGCTAAATGAGTCTCCAAATATACATACATATGTACATATCTACATATATATTATTATACCTTTCATGAACATGAAATGGTATTATAACTTTGGTCCGATGCTTGTAAGTATGAGAAGAAGAAGAGATGGACCCATCACTAAGTATACCGAAATGATCAGGATGACGAGATGAGTTGATTTAGCCATGTCCGTCTGACAGACAGACAGTCTGTTTGAACGCAAACTAGTCCCTCAGTTTTTGAGATATTTGGCTGAAATGTTGTATGCGGCCACCATTTTCTAATATAGGAATCATTTGTCGGAACCAGCAAGATCGGACCGATATTACATATAGCCCCCATACAATCGATTGTTCCGATAAAGGGATTTTGGGCTATAACTCCTGTAATTAAAGAGGTAGGAACGTGAAATTTTGTGAAAGTTGCTTATTTCATATAAGAAATATCGATGTTGAAAATCATCGATATGGGACAAATATTTCACATAGCCCCCATACAATCGATTGCTCCGATAAACGGATTTTGGTAGATAACTCCTGTAATTATATAGGTGTGAAAGTGAAATTTCGCAGCAATTGCTCTTTTAGAATGAGGATCAATGAGATTGATATATAATCGATAGTTCCGATAATTTCGGTATGAGCTAAAGTTAAATTGAAACAGGCTGTACTAGGGATCGAACAGTGAAAATCGTGACGCTTATTCATGAAAGGTATATAGCCTTCGGCACAGCCGAAGACATCTTTCCTTACTTGTTTTTGTATGATATTGACTCAATTGACAGCAATGCGTAAACGCATAAAAGAATTAATTTGGTATTCTTTGCCTTTCCGTATGTATGGTCAACTTCACTTGCTTCAGTCCCCCAAAATATTTTGCATTATCATTGGCTGATTACCATTTTTATATTTTCTTGTATACTGAAACTAAGTTAAAAAATTAAAAATACATACATATGAAAGTTGCTAAATTACCAACGGCGAAAAAAATTACCTAATTTACCTAACTTGGTCTTACCACCTAAAAAGTTAGCTACTGATGAGAAAATACGTCTTGCAAAAAATGAGCGCTCTTTCGCCCTCTCCCATACATTTTGTATTTTTGAAACTTTTTTATTATTATTATTATTGCATTCACATATACAGTAGGTAGGTAGGTTCAAGTGGCTGCCGCAGAGGCACACTTAGGCCAGTTTTGAAAGGCCCGTTCTGATACCATCAACACAAGGAAAGTCAATCCCGGGACCCAGCCATATGGAAAATCCCTGAGTTGTTGGGATTTTCCACATAGCAGAATCCCGGGACTGACACTCCTAAACCGACACCGTTACTCCTCCTCGAACCACTTAGATGACTTTATGAAGGCCATCAAGTCCTTTATATCCAGTTCCGAGATCTGGCTTAGGCTATCCAGGAACGGAACTCCCAAAAAGCGCGTTCTCGCGCCGCTTAAAGCCGGACAGTTGAAGATGAGGTGCGCCACTGTTTCCTCTTCCTCATAATCTTTGCAACTCCTGCAGCATCGTCGGTAGGGCACACCTACCCTTTCTGCATGCCTACCAATGAGGCAGTGACCGGTTCATACCCCTATCAACATGGAGATTTCCCTCCTAGTTAGGGCATAAATGCGTCTAGACCTTTTAAGATCCCATTTTGATCAGGTTTGTTTCGATATCCGACACCCTGGGGATTGCAGCCATCTTTCGTAGGCTTGACGGAGTGTGTGCTCCTTAAGCATTAGTTTGCATGTGGCAAGCTCGTCTACCTTACAGTTTCCTCAATGTCCCTATGTCCCGGGACCCATATGAGGTTTACGCGGTTCTGTTGGGCCATCTCCTGAAGAGATCGACGACAGCTGAGCGTCAGTTCAGAGTTGAACGTGTATGAGCCAAGGGATTTGATGGCCGCTTGGCTATCGCTGAAAATAGCGATATCTTCTCCCATAACACGTTTGCTTAACCAGGCCGCGGCGTCCAGGATTGCCGAGACTTCCGCCTGGAAGACGCTACAATTATCAGGTAGTCTGAAGGAGAGCTCAAGGTCCAAATCCCTTGAATAAACCCCTCCTCCAACTCTGCCGTCCAACTTCGAGCCGTCGGTGTATATGGAAGTGCCACCATTTGTTTCGGGACACCAATCCGTCCTCTCCCAGTCTTCTCTGCTGGGAATATTTATTTTGAGACAGCTATCCCCGACTGTAGTGGTCGCACAACGATCTGTGTTTAGAGGGAGAAAGCTGTAAGATTCCAGAATACTGGAGTGCCCAATAGTACCCGCACCCCAACTGGAGGTTTCTCTTAGGCGCAGAGCTGATGCCGCCGCTGACCGAAACCCTTCCAGATCAAGTGGCAAAATGCCCAGAATGACCTGGAGGGCTTCGTTGGGCGTTGTCCTTAGCGCACCGCTTATACAGATCATATTGGATCTATGGACTTTCCGCAACAGATTCAGGTATGTTGCCTTGCTCAGCGCAGGCCACCATACGACGAGTCCATACAGCATGATTGGGCGAATGATGGCCGTGTAGATCCAACTGCATACTCTAGGGCTGAGCCCCCATTTTTTGCCAATGGCTCTTTTGCATGTGTAAAGAGCGATGCAAGCTTTCTTCTGGCGCTGAAGAACATTCTCCTTCCAATTCAATTTCCTGTCCAGAACTATGCCTAGAAACTTGGCCTTATCCGACAAGCCCAGGCGCGTGCCATCTAGTTCTGGTAGGCTTAGTGGCGGTATTTTGTATCGGTTGGTGAAGAGGACAAGTTCCACTTTCCCCGCGTTGATACTAAGTCCGCAGCGAGAGGACCACGTCGAAACTTCTCACAGTGCTACTTGCATCAGGTAACACAGAGTTTGTGGGAACTTTCCTCTGAATGCAATAGCTAAATCGTCTGCGTATGCCACTATCTTCCCGCCCCCCCAGCTTGTGTCACATAGCAACGAGTTGACTGTGAGGTTCCATAAAAGCGGAGAAAGAACACCACCCTGGGGTGTTCCCCTTGTGACATAGCGTGATAACTCAACCGTACCAAGTGAAGAAGCTATTTTCGTTCCCCTTAAAAGTTGGTCAATTAAACCAGTTAGAGGTCTATCTACGCCCAGATTAGTTAGAGCGGAGTTGATAGCCTCCGGGCTTATATTGTTCAAAGCCCCCTCAATGTCTAGGAAGGCCACGAGACAGTAGTCCTTTTCACACAGCGATTTCTCAATGACAGATACTAGGCTGTGCAGAGCGGTTTCTGTTGATTTACCCTTGGTGTATGCATGCTGATAGCTAGAGATAAGGTTGCTATCAATAGTCGTTGAGAGATAGTCGCTTAGTATCCTCTCAAATGTTTTGAGCACAAAGGACGAGAGACTGATCGGTGATGGGATGCCTTCCCAGCCTTAGGGATAAACACTACCGTGGCGCTTCTCCAGGAGCCCGGAATGTGGTTGAGAGCCAGGCAGGCTGTGAAAAGAAATACCAGCCATTTAGCTGATGTCTCCAACTTGTTTATAAGTTGCGCGGGGATAATCCCGTCCGGCCCGGCAGCCTTATACGGTTCAAAGCTGTTAACTGCCCACCTTACCCTTTCCCCAGTGATGGGTATATTTACTGCCAGGTTTGCTGCAGGTGCTAGTGGTGCGCAATGCAGATTCCCCGGAAAATGTGTATTGAAGAGCAGCTCAAGGGTTTCCTCTTCCGTGCTGGGCCAGGATCCGCCAGGTTTTCGCAAATAGCTGATGGCTGTGTGACTTTTCGAGAGGACTCGTCTAAGTCTCGCTGTGTCGTCGACCTTTTCGACGCCAGTGCAGAAGTTTCTCCACGAGGTTCTCTTCGCCTGTCTCAGAGCTTTTTTGTAGGCCCTTAGTTTAGCTTTATATTCGTGCCAATGAGGCTCAGAGCCAAGGCTCTTGGCCTTGTTAAATTGTTTCCGGCATGATTTGCGGAGCGAGTCCAAATCGTAGGACCACCAATGTGGCCTGTGTTTACCGCGTGGTTTTGGCACTGGACAAGCCTGTCCTAGAGCATTTGAGAGCGCCGATGTAAATGTAGTAACGAGATCCTCCAGCTCCTCTACTGATGAGGGGGCTTGTGAGGGCAGTACTAGTAAGTCTCTGTCTAATATTTCATTGTGTAACTGCCAATTAGTGCTACGTGGATTGCGCTTCATGATTGGTTGTTCTACAATAAAGTCTAAAACCATTTCTATGTAACGGTGGTCGGAGAATGAATGTTCATCAAGAACCCGCCATTTTCCGACCTACTTATTAGCGCCTTCACTACAGATAGTGAGGTCTATGACCTCCCTGCGGGTCTTAGTGATAAAAGTAGGCTCATTACCCACGTTGCAAATTACCAGGTTGGTTGTTAAGAGGTAATCAAACAGAGACTCGCCCCTGGCATTGATATCGGAGCTCCCCCATTGGACATGGTGAGCATTAGCGCCCGCTACAATAATAAGATTACCCGTGCAGAAATTTGACACCAGGTCTTTCACCTCCGTTTGTGGTGGGGGTTCTTCGGCATCGCAGAGGCACACTTAGGCCAGTTTTGAAAGGCCCGTTCTGATACCATCAACACAAGGAAAGTCAATCCCGGGACCCAGCCATATGGAAAATCCCTGAGTTGTTGGGATTTTCCACATAGCAGAATCCCGGGACTGACACTCCTAAACCGACACCGTTACTCCTCCTCGAACCACTTAGATGACTTTATGAAGGCCATCAAGTCCTTTATATCCAGTTCCGAGATCTGGCTTAGGCTATCCAGGAACGGAACTCCCAAAAAGCGCGTTCTCGCGCCGCTTAAAGCCGGACAGTTGAAGATGAGGTGCGCCACTGTTTCCTCTTCCTCATAATCTTTGCAACTCCTGCAGCATCGTCGGTAGGGCACACCTACCCTTTCTGCATGCCTACCAATGAGGCAGTGACCGGTTCATACCCCTATCAACATGGAGATTTCCCTCCTAGTTAGGGCATAAATGCGTCTAGACCTTTTAAGATCCCATTTTGATCAGGTTTGTTTCGATATCCGACACCCTGGGGATTGCAGCCATCTTTCGTAGGCTTGACGGAGTGTGTGCTCCTTAAGCATTAGTTTGCATGTGGCAAGCTCGTCTACCTTACAGTTTCCTCAATGTCCCTATGTCCCGGGACCCATATGAGGTTTACGCGGTTCTGTTGGGCCATCTCCTGAAGAGATCGACGACAGCTGAGCGTCAGTTCAGAGTTGAACGTGTATGAGCCAAGGGATTTGATGGCCGCTTGGCTATCGCTGAAAATAGCGATATCTTCTCCCATAACACGTTTGCTTAACCAGGCCGCGGCGTCCAGGATTGCCGAGACTTCCGCCTGGAAGACGCTACAATTATCAGGTAGTCTGAAGGAGAGCTCAAGGTCCAAATCCCTTGAATAAACCCCTCCTCCAACTCTGCCGTCCAACTTCGAGCCGTCGGTGTATATGGAAGTGCCACCATTTGTTTCGGGACACCAATCCGTCCTCTCCCAGTCTTCTCTGCTGGGAATATTTATTTTGAGACAGCTATCCCCGACTGTAGTGGTCGCACAACGATCTGTGTTTAGAGGGAGAAAGCTGTAAGATTCCAGAATACTGGAGTGCCCAATAGTACCCGCACCCCAACTGGAGGTTTCTCTTAGGCGCAGAGCTGATGCCGCCGCTGACCGAAACCCTTCCAGATCAAGTGGCAAAATGCCCAGAATGACCTGGAGGGCTTCGTTGGGCGTTGTCCTTAGCGCACCGCTTATACAGATCATATTGGATCTATGGACTTTCCGCAACAGATTCAGGTATGTTGCCTTGCTCAGCGCAGGCCACCATACGACGAGTCCATACAGCATGATTGGGCGAATGATGGCCGTGTAGATCCAACTGCATACTCTAGGGCTGAGCCCCCATTTTTTGCCAATGGCTCTTTTGCATGTGTAAAGAGCGATGCCAGCTTTCTTCTGGCGCTGAAGAACATTCTCCTTCCAATTCAATTTCCTGTCCAGAACTATGCCTAGAAACTTGGCCTTATCCGACAAGCCCAGGCGCGTGCCATCTAGTTCTGGTAGGCTTAGTGGCGGTATTTTGTATCGGTTGGTGAAGAGGACAAGTTCCACTTTCCCCGCGTTGATACTAAGTCCGCAGCGAGAGGACCACGTCGAAACTTCTCACAGTGCTACTTGCATCAGGTAACACAGAGTTTGTGGGAACTTTCCTCTGAATGCAATAGCTAAATCGTCTGCGTATGCCACTATCTTCCCGCCCCCCCAGCTTGTGTCACATAGCAACGAGTTGACTGTGAGGTTCCATAAAAGCGGAGAAAGAACACCACCCTGGGGTGTTCCCCTTGTGACATAGCGTGATAACTCAACCGTACCAAGTGAAGAAGCTATTTTCGTTCCCCTTAAAAGTTGGTCAATTAAACCAGTTAGAGGTCTATCTACGCCCAGATTAGTTAGAGCGGAGTTGATAGCCTCCGGGCTTATATTGTTCAAAGCCCCCTCAATGTCTAGGAAGGCCACGAGACAGTAGTCCTTTTCACACAGCGATTTCTCAATGACAGATACTAGGCTGTGCAGAGCGGTTTCTGTTGATTTACCCTTGGTGTATGCATGCTGATAGCTAGAGATAAGGTTGCTATCAATAGTCGTTGAGAGATAGTCGCTTAGTATCCTCTCAAATGTTTTGAGCACAAAGGACGAGAGACTGATCGGTGATGGGATGCCTTCCCAGCCTTAGGGATAAACACTACCGTGGCGCTTCTCCAGGAGCCCGGAATGTGGTTGAGAGCCAGGCAGGCTGTGAAAAGAAATACCAGCCATTTAGCTGATGTCTCCAACTTGTTTATAAGTTGCGCGGGGATAATCCCGTCCGGCCCGGCAGCCTTATACGGTTCAAAGCTGTTAACTGCCCACCTTACCCTTTCCCCAGTGATGGGTATATTTACTGCCAGGTTTGCTGCAGGTGCTAGTGGTGCGCAATGCAGATTCCCCGGAAAATGTGTATTGAAGAGCAGCTCAAGGGTTTCCTCTTCCGTGCTGGGCCAGGATCCGCCAGGTTTTCGCAAATAGCTGATGGCTGTGTGACTTTTCGAGAGGACTCGTCTAAGTCTCGCTGTGTCGTCGACCTTTTCGACGCCAGTGCAGAAGTTTCTCCACGAGGTTCTCTTCGCCTGTCTCAGAGCTTTTTTGTAGGCCCTTAGTTTAGCTTTATATTCGTGCCAATGAGGCTCAGAGCCAAGGCTCTTGGCCTTGTTAAATTGTTTCCGGCATGATTTGCGGAGCGAGTCCAAATCGTAGGACCACCAATGTGGCCTGTGTTTACCGCGTGGTTTTGGCACTGGACAAGCCTGTCCTAGAGCATTTGAGAGCGCCGATGTAAATGTAGTAACGAGATCCTCCAGCTCCTCTACTGATGAGGGGGCTTGTGAGGGCAGTACTAGTAAGTCTCTGTCTAATATTTCATTGTGTAACTGCCAATTAGTGCTACGTGGATTGCGCTTCATGATTGGTTGTTCTACAATAAAGTCTAAAACCATTTCTATGTAACGGTGGTCGGAGAATGAATGTTCATCAAGAACCCGCCATTTTCCGACCTACTTATTAGCGCCTTCACTACAGATAGTGAGGTCTATGACCTCCCTGCGGGTCTTAGTGATAAAAGTAGGCTCATTACCCACGTTGCAAATTACCAGGTTGGTTGTTAAGAGGTAATCAAACAGAGACTCGCCCCTGGCATTGATATCGGAGCTCCCCCATTGGACATGGTGAGCATTAGCGCCCGCTACAATAATAAGATTACCCGTGCAGAAATTTGACACCAGGTCTTTCACCTCCGTTTGTGGTGGGGGTTCTTCGGCATCGTAGGGCATATAGACCGACGCCACCATCAGGCGCGTGCTGTCGACCGTTAGACTGATAGCGGTAATATCACCATTGGTGTAGTTAGGTAGGAGAAAGGAGTTCAACTCAGACTTGACCAAAATACACGTTCTGACTTTGCTCTCCTCGCTGGCTCGAATGAGCTTGAAGCCCTTAGTCCCCAATCCGCAGATTCTCGAGCTATTGGCCCAGGGTTCTTGGATGAGGACCACATCCACGTCGCCTTTAGAAAGACGACTACTTAAAGCAGCCGAGGTCACTTTTGATTTGTCACCACCAACTTGAGAGCGCACAGACTTCCCTGCCGCCCCCATATCGTCGAGGTTTGCCCCATCGCGGAGGTTGCCTATCAACGACGAGTTGTTCCGATTAACTGCCCGATATGGCGTTGCAGGAGTCCTGCTGTCTGTAGCGTTAGATGTTAATCGCTCAGCGTTGGCTGCTACCACCGTTACGTCGAGGACTTCCTCATCCTGTAGGCTGTCCTCCATCTCCGAGTTGATTACAGCACTACCGCCAAGGGACGTGGCGGATAATATGCTTTCCGCATCGCAATCCTCCGCTTCCTCTTCCGGTATTTCATCTTCCGGCTCCCCCAGAGCAGCCGAAAAGGCAGCGCGCTGAGCATCACCACGATATACGTGGATAACGATCTGGCCTACGCTGGAGTGTACTAGGCCATTGCACCTTTTGAGGGGTTCGATTGACTCTTTGTTCATGGTGAACACCACCTGTCTTTCGGGCCCTACCGCATCCCCGACGAGATTGACACTCCAGTCATGCGTTGGGAGGGATGGATTCATTAGCCGTAGCATCCCGAGAATTCTCTCGGGTTCGTCAGGGATGGCCGGAATCCACGCCCTTGCCCTTGGACGAGCTGGAATGTCCTTCCAGTCGACGACCTCTATCTTTGCGCCCTTGTAGACTTCACCCGGTTTAGCAGCTGCTGCCTTGTACAGTGCTACGGTTTTTGCATCCTCGCATGCGAGTAATTTAATCTGACCCTGGTGCCAACCCGCATCCGTTACTCGCGCCGAACTACCCGGAAACTCCGGAGCAACGTTGAGAAGAATGTTGCCGAGTTCATTTCGCACGTAACTCCACCGGTCCTTGGGGATGGCCAGACGGTCATTGGGTCGGTCAAGGACGCCTATAAGGATCCTGTCCTTGGTTACCTCAGCTTAGTTTTCCCGCTCCAGGGGTGTTCTGATGCTGCTTGGGAGGGGGATTTAACTCCAGGTCCGATCTCTGGCGCTTTTAACCTCTTTGGCATGTAAGAATTTTGGAAATCCGGTATCACAGCTCGTTAGCTCTACCGATTTACTGGAATTCGGCGACAGCGACATTCGTGGTATGTGAAGCGGCGGGGAGATGTCTCCCAGGAGTGTGGACCCGTAGTTGCCATCGCCGCCGCTCTCCTTGCCGAAATCTCAGTTGCAGCTTCCTTCTCCTTCGAAACTCCTAGGCCAGGTCGTGAGACCGCTGCCACAGACGTAAATATACTGGTTTTCATATCAGCGGTAGATGGGAGTTTAGCATCCGCCGTTGTCCGCTTAGCTGCGTTGGCAACCGCACTGGTGCTAGCTCCCATCAAGTCAATCTCACTCGATTGAGGGTTGGTTGGCCGACTCGTAGTTGCCATCGCTGTCGATCCCCCCTTGATTGTGGAACGGAGGTTGTCCTCCGGCGTTGTTGTTGCTTTCTCGCCTGCTCCTCCATAGCTCTCCTTTGCTGAGGAGTGAAATTTGGCGTTGTTTGTTTTTTTAGGTTTTTCGTTTTTATTTAGGTTATTTGAGTTCATCTTGTTCGTACGACCCATCGCCGGACAAGGCCAGCTTAGGGTCAAGGGAAGAGTAGGGGAAAATGTGTCGTCCGCCGCGGCAGAGCCCCGTACCGCGGTAAGGCCATGCTTACTCTCTGAGGCGACCCGGTATCAGAGAGGCTCCGTTCAAATACAGCCACGATTTGCCTCCCGGCTGCAAACGTCCAATGGGCACGGTTTCGCATAACACCCTGGATTGGGAGGGGGGCCAGAGAGGCTAGGCTGCTCTCGTGATGAAGTGCCGTACGGAACTATGATCACAAGGGCAGCGTAGCCCTGTGGCTATCGACTTAAGCCCTCGTACCGCGGCAAGGTATCCACCCTTCACGAGGGACATTTACATTAACACGTATAAAAATTAGTCAATTTTGAATGGCTGTAATTATTTTAATAGTTAAGATAATCGCATTTTTACCATTTTGGAAGCTGTAAATCTTCAACTATAAGAGTATGTAAAAATATTTAAAAAAAATTCAAATCCCCAAAGCATACAAGTCACTACAGTGTTGTGAGTTCGACTCTCACAATGCCGGGAAGAAAAGTCCTTGAAGAGATGTAACTCCAGTATCATCGAAACATATGTCGGCTTGTCTGGTTCCTGCAGCGCGTAGGTAAATTTTTCTCAAAAAACACATTTTCAAAAAATTCAAAAATTAAAAGAAAATTCGCTTTGAAAAAAAAAAAAAATGCCATTTTCTCCGTACAAAATGAATGGGAAAGGGCGAACAAAAAATAGCCACCCATAAATGAAAAGTTAGAGCGCTAATTTTTTGAAAGGCTTATTTTCTCACCCATACCTAAATTTTCAGGGGGTAAGACCGAAAAAATAACAAATTTTTTTTTATTTGAATCACCCTAATGTACATTCATGCAAACTAAATTATTTATGTATACCTTCCTTCAGTCTGTTGAACTTATAAATACGAGTTTCCAATAACACCACATAACTAGAATTGTATGTATGTATATGTATGTACCTAAATATGCCGAAAGTCATGAAGGAGACAATGTTTCATTTAGCTTAAAAGAGTAAAAACCATGTAAGTATGTAATGTACGTCATTGATATTAGTACACACTAAATTTGGAGTAGTTGGTGAATCAACAATAACAATAATAAACTGCATTACGTATACGCAGTGGATGCTAAAAAAGTTGTCTTATCAGGCTTTCTATGTAAGGTTACGCTCACACTGCAACCGACTCTTTCTTCCTACATCATCAGAAAAATTCGGGCGCGTTCTATTTTATCGGGCGGCCAAAGTTTGTTTAAGCGTTCAGCAGAATCAATCCGTGACGTACGTCACGTACGTCGAAATAACTGACAGGAAAGTAGACTGCGGATGTTTGTATGCGTAACGCCAGATAAGACGGATACGTCAAAGTAGAAATTACTCTAAAATTGACGTACGTGACGCAGCTGACGTATTGGCGGACTGATTCTGCCGAAAGCTTTACATTCGGGTGAAGTCGGATGAAATCTTGTAGCTCATTTAAAACACATGTGAGCGTAGCCTAAGAGGGCAACACAAATAACATAAGCAAATATGGAAACATGCGTGGAAGATTGTGGAGAGGAGAATCAATTTTCATCGATGAAAGTTTATCGGGATTGACAGCCAGGAGGCAAATAATGGAAATCGAAATGAATATGTCACACACATACTTACGTATAAGTTTTAACACAAATGCATGGTATTTGTAAATATTCGTAACAAATTTTCTTTGTAGAGGAAATTCAGAGAGCATGCACTACCTTATCGACACTCAAATACCAAATGCCTATGCGCATGCCCTTATTCTATAAAGCTCTCTTGGCCCCGAGAAGTTTAAAATTCAAAACCTTCAGTCATGGTGCTTAACAGCATCGTCATTAGTAATCACCCTGACGTTGCCGAGATTGGACTTGTTGCTGGAACAAAAGCATATCTGCAAATTTGTGCTTAAAATATACGCCAATACATGTTAAACTTACGCGTTTTCATAAAAAAAATTCGACAAGCGTACAGTGAACCGTGGTAAACTCGCGGCAGTGGAAATCAATCTCAAAGATATATTTTGTGTAGTTAGTACGCTAATATTAAGCGACCCTAACTTTTTTGTTTGCCATCCACTTAGTTCTGCCAAGACGGTGGATGGGTTACTGATTAAGTGCAAGAAGCCGATTGCCAATCGCTAAAAGGATTGTGAGCCGCAACCGCACAAGTGAAAATATGTTAACTAAATTATTTTGGAACGATTTTCCGTTATCCCTTGTCAATTTTGGTTTTGAAAATATATTACATTTACTGATCGAAATGCATTTAAAGCAGGAAACTCTTTGTTTTCATGTCAATTTGCAACTACAAAAGAAGTAAAATTTAAAATAGAAAAAAAAAACTAAATAAAACTGTTCCATTGTTCGAAAATCTGTTTTTTTTTGTACAAATTAAATGTTTGTTTATGTGTGTGTTAAGAAATTGTGCGTGGTTTTCATTTTGAAAGCCCACATTGACGCTTCGCTTCCGTTTGTTTAATCGGCGGCGTAGTGGCGATGATTGGATCAGTGTAGGAGTGGTTGCCGATTGCTTATGTTATAGCCAATTCAGATTGGTCAGAATAAATTATTGTATTGATTACCCAGGAGAATAGAAGCAGTGACACTAAATAAACAAAGCAACGCCGATTTGAGGTCACGCGTATAACAACAAACCGTTATCACATTCATACGTACGCACATAAATATGTGTATACATATGTATGTGTGTTTCTGTGTTCCAAGCAATTAAACGTGTGTTTATTTTTAACAAACATATGGACGTCAGACAAATTTAGGAAACATCTTAAAATATCTTACCAAAACTTTTGATGCCACTTGAACTGGATTCATGGGGAAAGATATCTAACTAACAGATTTATGAGGTAAAATCACTTTCTCGTTTTCTTTAAATAAGCTTATTTATTAAGGTGGTCGTTGCGTTAAAAAAGAATATGTATGTTTAGAGTTACCAACATTAAGCTTTTAAGAAAAGACATTGGCTATGAACTCATCGCAATGATTATTGACTGCAAATATAAATCTGAGACATTAATAGTCCAGGCGAGGAAAAAAGAAAATCTCCTAGATACCGAAGAAATCGCTTGAAAAAACATAAATAGCATAAATAGGCAGAACCAATAAATAGTTGGACATGAATGCTGAAATATGTACTATTTAATATTGGGTATGTATTTTGTATACAACGAAATAGTTAAATGAGTCCCCCCCTTACAGTCTAACACGTTTCTAACATAAGTCATCTGTATCGCCCTTAACTTGTAACTTTGTTGTTTGTCATCTCAGCCAATATTTTTTTACGGCGGATTTGCCCATAAAGTTACTTCAAGAATTTGAATTTCATCGCTGAAGTTATCAAGGTTTCATCTTTTTCTCATCTTTCTTAGGGAAGAACTGTTCCCAGTATACGTGACGTCCATACTGTCCTTATGCGACACTTCGGAAAGTGGCCTATAAGTGTCGTCTTGGAGATATTAAAAATGATGAAAAATTAGTAAAAAAAAGTCCATTTTCCCGGGACTCGAACCTTAAACCCTACGTATAATAGTTGTAATTTTTGGTTGAAATAAACATTTTTTTCGCAAATTTACTACAGTAAATGAAGTAATTCAAGTTTTTGCCAAATTTACAACATTCGAACGTAAAAATAGCCTTATTTTGCGATTTTACTAATATTTTTGATTAAAATTACATACGCAAATTGTAATTTGATCGCTTATTCGAAAAATTACAATTAGCAATGGTAAAATTACATCCAGAAGAGGTAATTTTACAACACGCAAAGAGCGAAGTGAATTTAGAACAAAGCTGTAATCAGACGCTAGCCAGCATAAGTGTTCGATATCCTAATGGTAGACATTTTGGTCTGTTAAATTTTCAGTGTGTAATTTCGCATCCTTAAGAGAGGAAAAAGGTAAACTACCTTTTAGGTAGCGAAATTACACAGAAATTTCTAATGCTATGGATACACACACGGAGATTACTTCCAATAAATCTTCTTTAATCAGATCCAAATTTTACGCTGATACACACAAAATTGAAGAATAACAATCGGCGCACTAGATGGCTTTGGTTGTAGTACTTGCGGTTTAAAATTAGATATCGCTCTTTTTGGTGACTCTAGTGTGCAGTAACGGTAAACTAGTTATTTTGGTAGTTGTCCTTGCTATTTTTGTTTCTTTATCGAAGACAGTGGCGGTGAAATCGTTATGATTGGTACCACGAAATACTCTTAAAATTGCAATTTACCCAGCTTTCAACTTTTTCTATAACTGTTGTAAGGTAAGATTTTAGCAAAACAACCAACAGTCTTATCTGTTTTATTATATCAGGTGATTAATATTGGCCGATAACTTAGGTATCGACCGATAACTTTGAAATCGGTTGAGTTATCGGAATAATCGATATATTAAATTTTAAGTTAGACGTCCGGTTCATTGATTCCAATCAGCGGGATTTTCGAGTGATACGTCCACAAACATATATACAGACAGACAGGCAGAAATTTACAATTTTATTATACATACATATGTAGAGATTATGAAAAGGTCAGATATATAACCGGCAGGTAGGAAAAAACGATTTGGGAAAGGCGGCGCGGCACGGCGCGGGCCGCACGCCGCAGCACGGCCATTCGCGTACCGCCACGTCGCCGCTTCGCCCCGCGCGCTACCCTCTCCCCTCCCACTCGCCCCCTTCTACCCAACTCTTTCTTCCCTATTTATGTATATATACATTAGGGTGATTCAAATAAAAAAAATTTGGTTTTTTTTTCGGTCTTACCCCCTGAAACTTTAGGTATTGACGAGAAAATAAGCCTCGCAAAAAATTAACGCTCTAACTTAACCCTTATTTTTTTTCGCCCTTACATTTTGTATGGGGAAAAATGGTATTTTTTTTCAAAGTGAATTTTCTTTCAATTTTTGAAACATTTTTGAAAATATTTTTACATACTCTTAAAGTTTTTACTAAATTTTATACGTGTTACTGTGTATGTGTGTGCAATAGTACAAAACTCAGCCATTTTCAAACGGCTGTAATTATCTTAATAGTTAAGATAATCGCACATGGATTTCCATTTTGGAAGCTTCAAAGCTTCAACTTTAAGAGTATGTAAAAATATTTGCAAAAAGGTTTCAAAAATTAAAAGAAAATTCAATTTGAAAAAAAATGCCATTTTTCCCCCATACAAAATGTATGGGAAAGGGCGAAAAAAATAGCCACCCCTAAGGGTTAAGTTAGAGCGCTAATTTTTTGCAAGGCTTATTTTCTCATGAATACCTAACTTTTTAGGGGGTAAGACCAAGTCGACATTTTTTTTAATCACCCTAATGTACATACTAATATACATATATGGGCAAAAACGCGGAAAAGGGCATATACGTGTCCACATCCAATATTTTGGTTAATATTGCAAATTAAACTAATGGCGGCGATATACCAACAGGTTATCATAACCTCTAACGAGATTTTTAGCCGAGCTTCTCTTTCCAACTTGTAGTGTGTTGCTTTTTGAGTTTTCTTACAAGTTGGCGGGACCTACAGTTTTTTGCCGACTCCGAACGGCACTTGCAAAGCAAATTAATTTTTTGCTGAGAAGCTTCTCATGGCAGAAATACACCCGGAGAGTTTGCCAAACTACTGCCGAGGGGCGACCCCGTTTAGAAAAATTGTTTTTCTAAATAATTTTTGATGTTACTTTTGCCGGGCATCGAACCGCCACGAATTGGTGTGGATGGCCGAACACAACCGCTACACCACGGCGGCCGCCATTAAGACAAAATAAGAAAAAATTAAGACAAAATAATTGCGACAGTCGTTGAATATGTGTGCAATAAACCCTTTCCCACATCGAAAATGGTATAATATATGTAGTTCCAGCAACCCAGGAGACAACCGAAAACTACCCCAAATGTCCCCTCCATGGCATGTCCCAAACACGAAATTCGAAATTCATGAACCGGAAATTTGCGAAAGATTCCACCTAAGCATCTGTGAACTATCAGGAACCTTTCACGGGTATTCAAACTACAATTCGTGTAACATTAAACATTACATAATGTTATAATACGCGAGTTCCCCATGCTTGAAGTGTGTCCTCGACTTCGAACGAAAAGCAGAAAGCATTGGTCTATAACGGTGGCGGGGCATCAGAACGACAATTTGTGACTCCCTCTACTGGCAGGGACTTTGCGTTGGCCTAAGACAATTCAAAAATTCAGTTGGCGTGTCCGATTCTAATACTCCGCTGAAGTTTCCACCGAGTTTTCCAGTCGAAGCTCGAACGCATATTGTAACGCGTCCCCTCCGTGGCTGTCCCGCATTAAGCGCCAAATCAAAATTACCTAAAAACAAGTAAGGAAGTCTAAGTTCGGGTGAACCGAACATTTAATACCCAGCGGTAATTTTTAGAACGGGATAACAATCATTAGGCCCTAGGAGGATTTACTTATTTTCCGTTACCGAATTATTTCAATTTATGTGATTTTCGATATCGAAAGTGGGCGTGGTTGGAGAGCGCTTTTTCCCAGTTTCATCAGGTATACTCCCAACAATACTAGTTTGATTTGTGCCAAATTACATCGTCCTATCCTAATCAGTTTAAAAGTTACGACCATTCAAATTTTAAAAAAATGTCTCTCTTAAAAGTGGGCGGTGCCACGCCCATTATAAAAAATTTATGAAAAAATCATAAAAGAATCACCATTTCAGCTGCCGAGATATGCCAATTTGTGTGATTTTCGAAATTTTCGATATCGAATTTGGGCGTGGTTGAAGGGCGATTTTATCCAGTTTCATCAGGTATACTCCCAACGATTCACCTATAAAATTATATCATTTTAACCATTTCAGCTGCCGAGATATGCCAATTTGTGTGATTTTCGAAATTTTCGATATCGTAAGTGGGCGTGGTTGGAGGGCGATTTTATCCAATTTCGTCAAGTATACTCCCAACAATACTAGTATGATATGTGCAAAATTCCATCGTTCTATCGTAATCAGTTTAAGAGTTACGACCAGTCAAATTTTCAAAAATCCCTCCCTTAAGCACTATCGCCTCCCCCTCGCAATATATATATTGCTCAGCAAGCATTGTGTGTTCCCAGTTGTAGCTCGCGCCCTAGCGCGCTAGCACCTCACACAGCAGCTCATAGCTACTCCCTACGTAGCACATCTACAGATGTAGTGAGCACTGCTGAGCTACAACCCCCGCCCCAAAATATTCTCCTCCCCTCTACTTCTTCCGGTACCGGCACAAGTGTGAATCAAGGCCATCAGCTCCTGGTCCCTCACACTATGTGCACTGTTTGTCGGCACAGAATATATGCGTCCAGAGTGCCATCGGTCAAGTGCAATACCTGCCTTGGCCAATGTCACCTGCGCATATGCTCAGGGCTCGCAAACAGAAATCTATGGACTGATGCGTATGTTGCGCCGTGTTGTCGAGCTGTGCAGCCCACATTGCCGACAAATTCTACCTCGTCTCCCAACGAGCGGAATTTGTCGCCTTCAGGACTGCGATGACGATCACGGACTAGCATATTACCTCCACGGCGAGCGCACCAGTCCCAGACTCCCAGAGTGACCATTGCCTCTCCGCCGCATTTCAAAATAATGCAATTAAACTGCAATGGTATAACTGGCAAGATAAAATTATATCATTTTAGCCTTTTCAGCTGCCGAGATAAGTCAATTTGTATGATTTTCGATATCGAAAAAGGGGGCGTGGTTATCATCCGATTTCGCCCATTTTCAATAGCAACCTACCTTGGCCAGAAAGTAACCTGTGTACAAAATGTCATGCAAATATCTCAATTTTTACTCAAGTTATCGTGTACATAGACGGACAGACGGACGGACATGCCTTAATTAACTCCTGTTTTAATCCTAAGAACTTTCATTTGTGGAACTCTATATCTATCTCGATTATTTTGTGCCGTTACATACAACCGTTATGTGAACAAAATTAATATACCCTTGTACTAGTACTAGTACGCTGGGTATAAAAAGGACATCATTTTGGATCAGCATTAGAAACCTGAAAACCTGGTGAGCGGAAAACATTTTTGGATGCTTACTGCATTCAGGAAGGGCAGTAGAAGTCAAATTGTCCCCTCCGTGGCAAGGTGATTACAAAGTTATCAGAAACGCGAGTTATATATGTAAATGTCTATGTTAAAGCGTTGCATTGTATGCTAAGTAGTTAATTCATATCAATGATATATGTATATATACAACAACAAGACAACAATATATAAAGTTGTTGTAACTACGCTGCTAGTATATATGTTAAGTGAATGAATGAATGCTGGGAGTATGAATATGACAAACGAATGTAAAGAGTATGTACTTATATATGTATATACATATATGTGCTGGGGAACTATTTGAACGCGTTCTATTTGAAAATAATCCGGAGATCTTCATATCCACGGTCACTCAAGATAAAATTACCGAAATAGCTCAAATCCTGGCGCCACTAAAGTCGGTACAATGAAAGTACATCGAAATTACCCAGCATTCTTCATTTCAATTGCGTCAGCTGCTTTAATTGTTCACCCGGTTCTATTTGTAATCACTTCAGTCTCGGTAAACTGCATTTCAAATCAAATTTAGTGCATCGTCAACACTCAACCGATGAAATGTCTGCTCCGATGATGCCAAAAAGTGCCAACATAGGCCTTTCAACAGCAGACATTCAACCACCAAGCAAAAAAAGGAAACCTGCAAGCAAGAAATCAGTTGAATATTCTTAAAGATGCACCGGCAATTACAAGAAAGCTACACTTTTTTTTTTTTTTTTTTTTGATCTTGAGAAGAAATATACCAATGCCACTGCTGTTTTATTTTTTCCAGAGTCCCAAAGATTGTCCACACTCAACATTTATTGGATGAATGATCAAATAGTTTCCAAAATATTTTCTGAAGCCTAACCTTAAAATTTGAAGATTTAGTAATTTTTCATTTTTCCATCAAACTTAACCTATGAAAACAATAAAAAAAAAATTATTATATTACTGTTGTTTTGTTGTTCCATTCTCTTTCCATTTTGTCTCATTCCGATAATGTTCCCAAAAAAAGGGGCCAAACCTTAGATGATTTGATGTTAAATTTGTAAAAACACGTATCCCCTCCGTGTCACACAAAAACACGAGAGATCCCCGCACGCGCTTCATAGGGCGTCTGCTTATACGTCCCGGGACAAAAACAAACTTGTTTTGGGTCCATCTAGCGACCCTGCGATCGATAACATTTTTTTCGGGGAGATTCAAATACGTCGAATATGCCTTTTTCCGCGTTTTCTCCCATATGTGCAATGACGAGGTTTTGAATTATTTTCATGTTTTTTTTTTTTTACTTTTTCTTACACATATTCAATTCTCACATGCCAAAGAGGTTAAAAGTTAACCCTTTCAAACGCCAGAGAATACCCCTGGAGTGGGCAAACTAATCTTTGCTGAGGTAACCAAGGACAGGATCCTTATAGGCGTCCTTGAACGAGGCAATGAACGAGGCCATCCCGAAGGACCGGTGGCGTTACGTGCGAAATGAACTCGGCAACATTCTTCTCAACGTTGCTCCGGAGTTTCCGGGTTGTTCGGCGCGAGTAACGGATGTGGCTATGTGGGTATGTATTTTGTATACAACGAAATAGTTAAATGAGTCCCCCCCTTACAGTCTATCACGTTTCTAACATAAGTCATCTGTATCGCCCTTAACTTGTAACTTTGTTGTTTGTCATCTCAGCCAACATTTTTTTACGGCGGATTTGCCCATAAAGTTACTTCAAGAATTTGAATTTCATCGCTGAAGTTATCACGGTTTCATCTTTTTCTCATCTTTCTTAGGGAAGAACTGTTCCCAGTATACGTGACGTCCATCCTGTCCTTATGCGACACTTCGGAAAGTGGCCTATAAGTGTCGTCTTGGAGATATTAAAAATGATGAAAAATTAGTAAAAAAAGTCCATTTTCCCGGGACTCGAACCTTAAACCCTACGTATAATAGTTGTAATTTTTGGTTGAAATAAACATTTTTTTCGCAAATTTACTACAGTAAATGAAGTAATTCAAGTTTTTGCCAAATTTACAACATTCGAACGTAAAAATAGCCTTATTTTGCGATTTTACTAATATTTTTCATTAAAATTACATACGCAAATTGTAATTTGATCGCTTATTCGAAAAATTACAATTAGCAATGGTAAAATTACATCCAGAAGAGGTAATTTTACAACACGGAAAGAGCGAAGTGCATTTAGAACAAAGCTGTAATCAGACGCTAGCCAGCATAAGTGTTCGATATCCTAATGGTAGACATTTTGGTCTGTTAAATTTTCAGTGTGTAATTTCGCATCCTTAAGAGAGGAAAAAGGTAAACTACCTTTTAGGTAGCGAAATTACACAGAAATTTCTAATGCTATGGATACACACACGGAGATTACTTCCAATAAATCTTCTTTAATCAGATCCAAATTTTACGCTGATACACACAAAATTGAAGAATAACAATCGGCGCACTAGATGGCTTTGGTTGTAGTACTTGCGGTTTAAAATTAGATATCGCTCTTTTTGGTGACTCTAGTGTGCAGTAACGGTAAACTAGTTATTTTGGTAGTTGTCCTTGCTATTTTTGTTTCTTTATCGATGACAGTGGCGGTGAAATCGTTATGATATCTGCTCAAATCTTCTTAATTTTTGGGAGTTTATAATGAAGATTGGTACCACGAAATACATCCCAAGTGAAATAAGACCCAAAAGAAAAATGAAATAAGTCCCAAATATTTTCCATACAAATTGGGACTTATTTCATAATGTTATTTCATTTTCCAGCATTGGGAGTTATTTCATATTTGTTGGGACTTATTTCATTTCTCTTAACCGTTGTGTGTTCACAGAAAAAAACTTACATAGTGTACACCCGTGGTACCCGGGTACCTCGGTACATATCGACTTGAATTAAACAACATATGAACAACACCCAATGAAGCACTCCAGGTTATTCTTGGCATTGTGCCACTCGATCTGGAAGGGCACCGGGTAGCAGCAGCATCGGCTCTGCGTCTAAGGGAAATGTCCGGCTGGGGCGCAAGCACTACTCGACACGCCAGTATTTTGGGATTCTATAGCTTTCTTCCGCTGAGCACAGATCGTTGTGCGACCACAAGAGTCGGAGATAGCGGTTTTAAAATCAACATTCCCAGCAGGGGAGAATAGGAGAGCACGGATCGGAGTCCCGCCACTCATGGCGGCACTTCCATTTATACTGATAGCTCGAAGTTAGACGGCAGAGTTGGAGGAGGGGTTTATTCAAAGGATCTGAACCTTGAGCTCTCCTCCAGACTACCTGATCACTGCAGTGTCTTCCAGGCTGAAGTTTCAGCAATCATGGACGCCGCGGCTTGGATAGGCCAACACACTATCAGACAGGACATTTTTATCTTCAGAGACAGCCAGGCGGCCATCAAATCCCTTGGCTCTAACTCGTTCAACTCTGAACTGCCGGTCAGCTGTCGTCGATCTCTACAAGAGATGGCCCAACAGAATCGCGTGAACCTCACATGGGTCCCGGGGCATAGGGACATTGAGAGAAATTGTAGGGCACGACCAAGCAGGTTCTTCGGGATAAAGAGCGCTTAGGTATGCCGTTTGCCACATGCAAGCTTATGCTGAAGGAGTACACACTCCACCAAGCCAACGAAAGATGGCTGCAATCTCCAGGATGCCGGATATCCAAAGAAACCTGGCCGAAATGGGATCATAAAAGATCAAGGCAAATTTATGCCCTAAGGAGAAGAGAAATCTCCATTTTAATAGGCGTATTAACTGGGCACTGCCTCATTGATAGACACGCAGAAAGACTAGGTGTGCTCTACCGACGATGCTGTAGGAGTTGTAAGCATGATGAGGAGGAGGAAACGGTGGAGCACCTCATCTGCAATTGCCCGACTTTAAGTGGCGCGAGAATGCGCTTTTTGGGAGTTCCCTTCCTGGTTAGCCTACCCCAGTCACGGAGCTGGACATAAAGGACCTGATGGCCTTCATCAAGTCATCTAAATGGTTCGAGGAGGAGTAAAAGTGTCGGTATAGGAACGTCAGTCCCGGGATTCTGCTATGTGGAGAATTCCGATAATATCGGGATTTTCCATATGGCAGGGTCCCGGAACTCACTTTCCTAGTGTTGGTGGTATCACAACGGGCCTTTTAATACTGGCCTAGGTGTGCCTCTGCGGCAGCCACTTGAACCTAACCTAACCTAACCCAGGTAAAAACTGGGAACCCGATTTAATCGTTAGTATTCGATTATTGACAGCTAGTCGCCTAGCTGAAATCGAATATCTGCTATTCGATTTTCAAACAGCACAAAAGTTGGACTATTCGACTAGTCGAGTAATCGATTAGAATCAAGAGCCCTACTTATTTCCCCAACTAAAAAAAGCCGTTAGACTAGAAAGCAATGTTCTGAATGCAACCACCCGATTTGCAATGCCCATACTGTAACCGTTTCAAATTGTAACAATTGTGCCAATTAACAATCAAAATGTATTTAAAACTTAATAAATAAATAAACACATAATATTTACTAAATATTCTTACTTAAAATAAGCATTCTTTAATTACTTTTCACAAAAACAACCCACATTTTACTTTAAGTTGTCATAATATATATAGAGGTACCCGGGTACCACGGGTGTACACTTAGCGGTGAAAAATCAAAAGTGTAGAAAAAAGCTAGGAGGGAAAAAAAAATAATTTCTTTTTCTTGTTGTTTTCTACCCAAAAAACCCAGCTTAAGGCATATTATGAATATAAAGTTTGTCTTCCAGTGTTTTATATCTGAAAAACGTAAAATAAACCCATTTGGTTACCCGGGTACCACGGGTGTACACATAAAGGTTAAAACTACAATTTATTATTTTTTACAATTGCGATTTATTTCATTTTCATTGGGACTTATTTCATTTCTCTTAAAATTGCAATTTAACCAGCTTTCTCGTTTTTGTAACTGTTTCTATAACTGTTGTAAGGTGAGATTTTAGCAAAACAACCAACAGTCTTATCTGTTTTATTATATCAGGTGATTAATATTGGCCGATAACTTAGGTATCGACCGATAACTTTGAAATCGGTTGAGTTATCGGAATAATCGATATATTAAATTTTAAGTTAGACGTCCGGTAAAGCTACTGTTAAAGTTTCATTGATTCCAATCAGCGGGATTTTCGAGTGATACGTCCACAAACATATATACAGACAGACAGGCAGAAATTTACAATTTTATTATATGTACATACATATGTAGGGATTATGAAAAGGTCAGATATATAACCGGCAGGTAGGAAAAAACGATTTGGGAAAGGCGGCGCAGCACGGCGCGGGCCGCACGCCGCAGCACGGCCATTCGCGTACCGCCACGTCGCCGCTTCGCCCCGCGCGCTACCCTCTCCCCTCCCACTCGCCCCCTTCTACCCAACTCTTTCTTCCCTATTTATGTATATGTACATTAGGGTGATTCAAATAAAAAAAATTTGGTTTTTTTTCGGTCTTACCCCCTGAAACTTTAGGTATTGACGAGAAAATAAGCCTCGCAAAAAATTAACGCTCTAACTTAACCCTTATTTTTTTCGCCCTTACATTTTGTATGGGGAAAAATGGTATTTTTTTTTCAAAGTGAATTTTCTTTCAATTTTTGAAACATTTTTGAAAATATTTTTACATACTCTTAAAGTTGAAGCTTTGAAGCTTTCAAAATGGTAAGCCATGTGCGAATATCTTAACTATTAAAATAATTACAGCCATTTAAAATTTACTAAATTTTATACGTGTTACTGTGTATGTGTGTGCAATAGTACAAAACTCAGCCATTTTCAAATGGCTGTAATTATCTTAATAGTTAAGATAATCGCACATGGATTTCCATTTTGGAAGCTTCAAAGCTTCAACTTTAAGAGTATGTAAAAATATTTGCAAAAAGGTTTCAAAAATTAAAAGAAAATTCAATTTGAAAAAAAAATGCCATTTTTCCCCCATACAAAATGTATGGGAAAGGGCGAAAAAAATAGCCACCCCTAAGGGTTAAGTTAGAGCGCTAATTTTTTGCAAGGCTTATTTTCTCATCAATACCTAACTTTTTAGGGGGTAAGACCAAGTCGACATTTTTTTTAATCACCCTAATGTACATACTAATATACATATATGGGCAAAAACGCGGAAAAGGGCATATACGTGTCCACATCCAATATTTTGGTTAATATTGCAAATTAAACTAATGGCGGCGATATACCAACAGGTTATCATAACCTCTAACGAGATTTTTAGCCGAGCTTCTCTTTCCAACTTGTAGTGTGTTGCTTTTTGAGTTTTCTTACAAGTTGGCGGGACCTACAGTTTTTTGCCGACTCCGAACGGCACTTGCAAAGCAAATGAATTTTTTGCTGAGAAGCTTCTCATGGCAGAAATACACCCGGAGAGTTTGCCAAACTACTGCCGAGGGGCGACCCCGTTTAGAAAAATTGTTTTTCTAAATAATTTTTGATGTTACTTTTGCCGGGCATCGAACCGCCACGAATTGGTGTGGATGGCCGAACACAACCGCTACACCACGGCGGCCGCCATTAAGACAAAATAAGAAAAAATTAAGACAAAATAATTGCGACAGTCGTTGAATATGTGTGCAATAAACCCTTTCCCACATCGAAAATGGTATCATATATGTAGTTCCAGCAACCCAGGAGACAACCGAAAACTACCCCAAATGTCCCCTCCATGGCATGTCCCAAACACGAAATTCGAAATTCATGAACCGGAAATTTGCGAACGATTCCACCTAAGCATCTGTGAACTATCAGGAACCTTTCACGGGGATTCAAACTACAATTCGTGTAACATTAAACATTACATAATGTTATAATACGCGAGTTCCCCATGCTTGAAGTGTGTCCTCGACTTCGAACGAAAAGCAGAAAGCATTGGTCTACACAGAGCCAACAATGCCTAATAAAATAGAACAAAAGTCATAAGATATCTCTATAGATTTTCTTCAAGAAGATGTGCTTCTTATTATTGTAGAGACCGTCTTTTTAATTTTATTAAGAAGATTTTCTTTTTAATATTTTAAATGAAAAATAAAATGATATCGCCCTCACCGAGAATCGAACTTACAATTTTCGGAATGATAAACCCAGCTGTTAACCATCAGGCCATCGCTCACTTTTGATTTCTAGCATCTAATTACTGATATGTGTATAGTTGTTAATGTTTCAAAGGAAAATCTTATAAATATATTTAAGAAGATTTCTTTTTAACATTTCTAATTAGGAAAAAAAGAGAGAGAGAATCGAACTTACAATTTTTCGATTGCTAAACCCAGCTGCTAACCATCCGGCCATCGTATACTAATAATTGCCAGCGTCTAACTACACCTTTGTACTAAATGTATAGTTTTTTAATAAGAATTTCTTCTTAGAACCAAAAAGATTTCCGTACAGTTTTTTCTTCGTTTGCACCGTTGCGACTACCCCTTTGCCCAAAAGCTGATCATGAACACAATCTTATTAATTTTATTAGGCATTTTTGGCTCTGTGTATAACGGTGGCGGGGCATCAGAACGACAATTTGTGACTCCCTCTACTGGCAGGGACTTTGCGTTGGCCTAAGACAATTCAAAAATTCAGTTGGCGTGTCCGATTCTAACACTCCGCTGAAGTTTCCACCGAGTTTTCCAGTCGAAGCTCGAACGCATATTGTAACGCGTCCCCTCCGTGGCTGTCCCGCATTAAGCGCCAAATCAAAATTACCTAAAAACAAGTAAGGAAGTCTAAGTTCGGGTGAACCGAACATTTAATACCCAGCGGTAATTTTTAGAACGGGATAACAATCATTAGGCCCTAGGAGGATTTACTTATTTTCCGTTACCGAATTATTTCAATTTATGTGATTTTCGATATCGAAAGTGGGCGTGATTGGAGAGCGCTTTTTCCCAGTTTCATCAGGTATACTCCCAACAATACTAGTTTGATTTGTGCCAAATTACATCGTCCTATCCTAATCAGTTTAAAAGTTACGACCATTCAAATTTTAAAAAAATGTCTCTCTTAAAAGTGGGCGGTGCCACGCCCATTATAAAAAATTTATGAAAAAATCATAAAAGAATCACCATTTCAGCTGCCGAGATATGCCAATTTGTGTGATTTTCGAAATTTTCGATATCGAATTTGGGCGTGGTTGAAGGGCGATTTTATCCAGTTTCATCAGGTATACTCCCAACGATTCACCTATAAAATTATATCATTTTAACCATTTCAGCTGCCGAGATATGCCAATTTGTGTGATTTTCGAAATTTTCGATATCGTAAGTGGGCGTGGTTGGAGGGCGATTTTATCCAATTTCGTCAAGTATACTCCCAACAATACTAGTATGATATGTGCAAAATTCCATCGTTCTATCGTAATCAGTTTAAGAGTTACGACCAGTCAAATTTTCAAAAATCCCTCCCTTAAAAGTGGGCGGTGCCACGTTTCTACGTACTGCCGGTTCTGCGGGAAAGGTACATGTGCTTGCGCAGTACCCTTCGTACCGAAACGACCCAGGCTGTATTTTTTTTTTTATATTACAGCCTGGCCAAGAGCAGTACACCCGAAGTGACCCTGTCTAACGTGTCACGATTCCTCCCCCTAAATTTGTCATCCCTGGAGCAGTTCCTTGCAGCAGGGCTGCTCCTTATTCTCTTGTTCCGGTCTGGCATTGAGCTAAACCCTGGTCCAACAGAATGGTTCTGCTGCGTGTGCCGGAAGAAAATTTATACCAGATGTTCGCATTCGGTGCAATGCACATCTTGTAAAGGTTGGCTTCACAAGTCTAGTTGCTCCGGACTAGATCCAAAAACACACCGGGCTCTTACTTTCTGTAAAACCTTCGTGGCGCCTTGCTGTTCACGTCCTAGAACGTCTCGTGGCTCGCGACGCTCCGGCGTAGCACTATCGCCTCCCCCTCGCAATATATATATTGCTCAGCAAGCATTGTGTGTTCCCAGTTGTAGCTCGCGCCCTAGCGCGCTAGCACCTCACACAGCAGCTCATAGCTACTCCCTATGTAGCACATCTACAGATGTAGTGAGCACTGCTGAGCTACAACCCCCGCCCCAAAATATTCTCCTCCCCTCTACTTCTTCCGGTACCGGCACAAGTGTGAATCAAGGCCATCAGCTCCTGGTCCCTCACACTATGTGCACTGTTTGTCGGCACAGAATATATGCGTCCAGAGTGCCATCGGTCAAGTGCAATACCTGCCTTGGCCAATGTCACCTGCGCATATGCTCAGGGCTCGCAAACAGAAATCTATGGACTGATGCGTATGTTGCGCCGTGTTGTCGAGCTGTGCAGCCCACATTGCCGACAAATTCTACCTCGTCTCCCAACGAGCGGAATTTGTCGCCTTCAGGACTGCGATGACGATCACGGACTAGCATATTACCTCCACGGCGAGCGCACCAGTCCCTGACTCCCAGAGTGACCATTGCCTCTCCGCCGCATTTCAAAATAATGCAATTAAACTGCAATGGTATAACTGGCAAGATTGTGGAGATCACCAAGTTTATGCAGCAAAACTCCATCAAAATTGCGGCAATCCAGGAGACTAAACTTGGCACCCACTCGGATCTCAGAGCGAGTGTTGGCTACCACATTCTCCGGCATGATCGTACGGACGGTGGGGGTGGTCTTGCGTTCATCATCCACCAAACCGTGCGGTATAGGGAATTTGCATTCAACACCGACCAAGAGGACATACCCCTAGAGCGACAGGGTATTGTCATTTCAGCTGGAGGTGTTGATCTCGAGCTGATAAACATCTACATACCTCCCGTCACCTGTTGTCCCAGAAGTTATCGCCCTGATTTAAGCGATTTCCTACGGGGCGATAACCGTGTCATTATGGGCGATTTTAATGCACACCATGACATGTGGCATTCACGCCATTCTGCTGACGGCAGAGGACGGGAAATAGCCGAGAAAATTGACGCTTCCACATTCTGCGCGGTGAACACGGACGCCCCCAGCTGGGAGAATACAAAATATACGGACAAACTTCCCAACTGAAGCTGCAGCCCTGGCCAATGAACGTGACCATATACGTAGCATCGATCCCGCAGACCCACAGATCAGTGGTCTCAACGCGGAAATCAGACGGTTTGTAGATGAACACAAACATGCCAAATGGGAGGAGCATCTGAGGTCTTGTAACCTCTCTACCGGTGTTGGAAAATTATGGTCCACAGTCAAATCCCTGTCAAATTCGACGGGCCCACCAAAAAACGTAGACATCACCTTTGGTGATAAGACGTTTAGTGACCCGAAGAAAAGTGCAACGGCCTTTTGCCGACAGTTTGTACCACACCCTGCACAGGACAGGGACAGACGTAGGATCTTCAGGTGTGCGCATAAACACAAAAACAATGCCCCCGTTTCCATCACCGCTACAGAGGTTCGAGTGGCCATCAGGAAAGCCAAAAACTCTAAAGCCATGGGCCCTGACGACATAGCCATGGTGCATTTAAAACACATCGGCGAAGAGGGAGTAAAATACCTCACTACCGTCTTCAATTTGTCCCTGGCCACTTCTGTCATACCTGAAAAATGGAAACAGGCAGTCGTGGTCCCACTACTAAAGCCTGGCAAGCCAGCTAACGTAGGGGAGTCTTATCGTCCTCTCGCCAGTAGTGAAGACATTGGAGGCGGTATTACTTCCTCTTTACACATCAAAGTTGAGGTTAGCCGAGCACCAACATGGCTTTAGAAAAATACGGAGCACAACATCTGCTCTAAATGCCATTAACACTCAGATAACTGACGGACTCAACCAGAAAAGCCCTCATCACAGGACGGTTCTAGTTGCTCTTGACCTGTCTCAAGCTTTTGACACAGTAAATCATGGACAACTGGTATCCGATTTGGAAGATTCATCGCTCCCCCCCTGTCTTAAGCGTTGGTCCGCCAATAATCTGAGTGGTCGTCAATCGTCTGTAGTTTTCAGAAACAAAAAATCAAAACCGAGAAAGATTAAACAAGGGGTACCGCAGGGTGGTGTCCTTTCCCCGCTTCTGTTTAATCTTTATATTTCGAGGCTTCCTTCCCCACCAGATGGAGTCTCGATTGTTTCTTACGCAGACGATTGTACGATCCTGGCATCTGGCACTTCCGTTGATGAGCTATGCTCCAGGATCAATGGTTATCTCCCCTCTCTTGTTGAGTTTTTCACTGCCCGGAGCCTGACATTGTCGCCAACGAAGTCCTCGGCGACACTATTCACGACCTGGACGGCGCAAGTTGGCATGGAGTTAGAAATCTACGTAGGCGATCAAAAATTACCTACTGCCTCTCACCCCAAAATCTTAGGGGTAACTCGACCCCATGCACAAATTCGCTGCTCATTCAACCGCAATTGTCTCTAAGCTACAAAGCCTACTTGGGGTAAAGACAAAGAAACGTTGCTGGCAACCTATAAAGCAATTGGTCGGCCGATCCTGAATTACGCGTCGCCGATATGGTCGCCGGGGCTTGCTGAGGTTCATTGGAAAAGACTGCAGGCCTGCCAAAACACCACACTCAGAACCGCCACGGGATGCATCCTTATGTCTCCAGAACATCATTTACATCATGAGGTGGAAATGCTCCCAGTTTTGGAGCACAATGAAATGCTAAACAAGCAGTACCTGTTGAACTGTTGCAAACCACAACATCCCAACAGACTGCTGCTTGAGTATGAGCCACCTCCTAGGACCGTAAGGGCACATCTACGTGAGCATTTTGATGAGATCCGGCACCTCACACTTTCGCCGTTTGATCCAAAGGTACATACGCAGGCCCTGAAGCACATCCATGACACGTCCGTTGCGTCCTATGTCTCGCTCTGTCCACTGAACGCCGTTTTGCACGCCAAACCACCTCGCGTTGCGGCTGAGGAGCGTCATCTTCCTCGAGAGACAAGGGTCACTCTGGCTCAATTACGCTCTGGATACTGTAGCAGGTTAAACTCCTACTTATCCAGACTAGACCCTGACGTGCCGAATGAATGTCCGGCATGCGGCTCGTCACCCCATAATACCAACCATTTATTTACCTGCTCTTCGGAGCCCACTCTTCTAACACCCATCTCCCTCTGGTCCAACCCTGTCGAAACTGCAAGTTTCCTAGGACTCCCGTTAGAAGAAATTGATGACAATTTAGGTTAAGGAAAAGTACACGCTGGGCAGGGCTACACTTCGTTACAACAACAACACGCCCACTATAAAAAATTTATAGAAAAATCATAAGAGAATTACCAGGGGGATTCACCCATAAAATTATATCATTTTAGCCTTTTCAGCTGCCGAGATAAGTCAATTTGTATGATTTTCGATATCGAAAAAGGGGGCGTGGTTATCATCCGATTTCGCCCATTTTCAATAGCAACCTACCTTGGCCAGAAAGTAACCTGTGTACAAAATGTCATGCAAATATCTCAATTTTTACTCAAGTTATCGTGTACATAGACGGACAGACGGACGGACATGCCTTAATTAACTCCTGTTTTAATCCTAAGAACTTTCATTTGTGGAACTCTATATCTATCTCGATTATTTTGTGCCGTTACATACAACCGTTATCTGAACAAAATTAATATACCCTTGTACTAGTACTAGTACGCTGGGTATAAAAAGGACATCATTTTGGATCAGCATTAGAAACCTGAAAACCTGGTGAGTGGAAAATATTTTTGGATACTTACTGCATTCAGGAAGGACAGTAGAAGTCAAATTGTCCCCTCCGTGGGTGTCCCATCCGTGGCAAGGTGATTACAAAGTTATCAGAAACGCGAGTTATATATGTAAATGTCTATGTTAAAGCGTTGCATTGTATGCTAAGTAGTTAATTCATATCAATGATATATGTACATATATATACAACAACAAGACAACAATATATAAAGTTGTTGTATCTACGCTGCTAATATATATGTTAAGTGAATGAATGAGTGCTGGGAGTATGAATATGACAAACGAATGTAATGAGTATGTACTTATATATGTATATACATATATGTGCTGGGGAACTATTTGAACGCGTTCTATTTGAAAATAATCCGGAGATCTTTATATCCACGGTCACTCAAGATAAAATTACCGAAATAGCTAAAATCCTGGCGCCACTAAAGTTGAAGCAATTTGTCGGTACAATGAAAGTACATCGAAATTACCCAGCATTCTTCATTTCAATTGCGTCAGCTGCTTTAATTGTTCACCCGGTTCTATTTGTAATCACTTCAGTCTCGGTAAACTGGATTTCAAATCAAATTTAGTGCATCGTCAACACTCAACCGATGAAATGCCTGCTCCGATGATGCCAAAAAGTGCCAACATAGGCCTTTCAACAGCAGACATTCAACCACCAAGCAAAAAAAGGAAACCTGCAAGCAAGAAATCAGTTGAATATTCTTAAAGATGCACCGGCAATTACAAGAAAGGTACACTTCCTTTTTTATGATTTTCTTGATCTTGAGAAGAAATATACCAATGCCACTGCTGTTTTATTTTTTCCAGAGTCCCAAAGATTGTCCACATTCAACATTTATTGGATGAATGATCAAATAGTTTCCAAAATATTTTCTGAAGCCTAACCTTAAAATTTGAAGATTTAGTAATTTTTCATTTTTCCATCAAAATTAACCTATGATCCTGGCGCCACTAAAGTTGAAGCAATTTGTCGGTACAATGAAAGTACATCGAAATTACCCAGCATTCTTCATTTCAATTGCGTCAGCTGCTTTAATTGTTCACCCGGTTCTATTTGTAATCACTTCAGTCTCGGTAAACTGGATTTCAAATCAAATTTAGTGCATCGTCAACACTCAACCGATGAAATGCCTGCTCCGATGATGCCAAAAAGTTCCAACATAGGCCTTTCAACAGCAGACATTCAACCACCAAGCAAAAAAAGGAAACCTGCAAGCAAGAAATCAGTTGAATATTCTTAAAGATGCACCGGCAATTACAAGAAAGGTACACTTCCTTTTTTATGATTTTCTTGATCTTGAGAAGAAATATACCAATGCCACTGCTGTTTTTTTTTTTCAGAGTCCCAAAGATTGTCCACATTCAACATTTATTGGATGAATGATCAAACAGTTTCCAAAATATTTTCTGAAGCCTAACCTTAAAATTTGAAGATTTAGTAATTTTTCATTTTTCCATCAAAATTAACCTATGATCCTGGCGCCACTAAAGTTGAAGCAATTTGTCGGTACAATGAAAGTACATCGAAATTACCCAGCATTCTTCATTTCAATTGCGTCAGCTGCTTTAATTGTTCACCCGGTTCTATTTGTAATCACTTCAGTCTCGGTAAACTGGATTTCAAATCAAATTTAGTGCATCGTCAACACTCAACCGATGAAATGCCTGCTCCGATGATGCCAAAAAGTGCCAACATAGGCCTTTCAACAGCAGACATTCAACCACCAAGCAAAAAAAGGAAACCTGCAAGCAAGAAATCAGTTGAATATTCTTAAAGATGCACCGGCAATTACAAGAAAGGTACACTTCCTTTTTTATGATTTTCTTGATCTTGAGAAGAAATATACCAATGCCACTGCTGTTTTATTTTTTCCAGAGTCCCAAAGATTGTCCACATTCAACATTTATTGGATGAATGATCAAATAGTTTCCAAAATATTTTCTGAAGCCTAACCTTAAAATTTGAAGATTTAGTAATTTTTCATTTTTCCATCAAAATTAACCTATGATCCTGGCGCCACTAAAGTTGAAGCAATTTGTCGGTACAATGAAAGTACATCGAAATTACCCAGCATTCTTCATTTCAATTGCGTCAGCTGCTTTAATTGTTCACCCGGTTCTATTTGTAATCACTTCAGTCTCGGTAAACTGGATTTCAAATCAAATTTAGTGCATCGTCAACACTCAACCGATGAAATGCCTGCTCCGATGATGCCAAAAAGCTCCAACATAGGCCTTTCAACAGCAGACATTCAACCACCAAGCAAAAAAAGGAAACCTGCAAGCAAGAAATCAGTTGAATATTCTTAAAGATGCACCGGCAATTACAAGAAAGCTACACTTCCTTTTTTATGATTTTCTTGATCTTGAGAAGAAATATACCAATGCCACTGCTGTTTTATTTTTTCCGGAGTCCCAAAGATTGTCCACACTCAACATTTATTGGATGAATGATCAAATAGTTTCCAAAATATTTTCTGAAGCCTAACCTTAAAATTTGAAGATTTAGTAATTTTTCATTTTTCCATCAAAATTAACCTATGAAAACAATAAAAAAAAAAAATTATATTACTGCCCTGCTAGACAGTGCTATGACATTCAGTCAGCTTTGTAATGTTGCCCTTGAAAACGTGATAGAAAATCGTGATGTAAATATCAGCTGTTTTATATTTACATCAAGATTTTCTATCACGTTTTCAAAGGCAACATTACAAAGCTGACTGAATGTCAAAGCACTGTCTAGCAGGGTGTTGTTTTGTTGTTCCATTCTCTTTCCATTTTGTCTCATTCCGATAATGTTCCCAAAAAAAGGGGCAAAACTTTAGATGATTTGATGTTAAATTTGTAAAAACACGTATCCCCTCCGTGTCACACAAAAACACGAGAGATCCCCGCACGCGCTTCATAGGGCGTCTGCTTATACGTCCCGGGACAAAAACAAACTTGTTTTGGGTCCATCTAGCGACGGAGCACAAAAACCCTGCGATCGATAACATTTTTTTCGGGGAGATTCAAATACGTCGAATATGCCTTTTTCCGCGTTTTCTCCCATATGTGCAATGACGAGGTTTTGAATTATTTTCATGTTTTTTTTTTTTACTTTTTCTTACACATATTCAATTCTCACATGCCAAAGAGGTTAAAAGTTAACCCTTTCAAACGCCAGAGAATACCCCTGGAGTGGGCAAACTAATCTTTGCTGAGGTAACCAAGGACAGGATCCTTATAGGCGTCCTTGAACGAGGCCATCCCGAAGGACCGGTGGCGTTACGTGCGAAATGAACTCGGCAACATTCTTCTCAACGTTGCTCCGGAGTTTCCGGGTTGTTCGGGGCGAGTAACGGATGTGGGTTGGCACCAGGGTCAGATTAAATTACTCGCATGCGAGGATGCAAAAACTGTAGCACTGTACAAGGCAGCAGCTGCTAAACTGGGTGAAGTCTACAAAGGCGCAAAGATCGAGGTCGTCGACTAAAAGGACATTCCAGCTCGTCCAAGCGAAAGGGCATGGATTCCGGCCAACCCTAACGAACCCGAGAGAATTATCGGGATGCTACGGCTAATGAATCCGTCCCTCCCAACGCATGACTGGAGTGTCAATCTGGTCGGGGATGCGGTAGGGCCCCTTAAAAGGTGCAATGGCCTAGTACACTACAGCGCAGGCCAGATCGTTATCCACGTATATCGTGGTGATGCTCAGCGCGCTGCCTTCTCGGCTGCTCTGGGGGAGCCGGAAGATGAAATACCAGAAGAGGAAGCGGAGGATTGCGATGCGGAAAGCATGTTATCCGCCACGTCCCTTGGCGATAGTGCTGTGATCAACTCGGAGATGGAGGACAGCCTACAGGACGAGGAAGTCCTCGACGTAACGGTGGTAGCAGCCAACGCTGATCGACGACCTCGATCTAACGCTACAGACAGCAGGACTCCCGCAACGCCATATCGGGCTGTTAATCGGAACAAGTCGTCGTTGATAGGCAACCTCCGGGATGAGGCAAACCTCGACGATATGGCGACGGCAGGGAAGTCTGTGCGCTCTCATGTTGGTGGTGCTTCAGATTAATCTGCACAAATCTAAAGTGGCCTCGGCTGCTTTACGTAGTCGTCTTTCTAAAGGCGACGTGGATGTGGTCCTCATCCAAGAACCCTGGGTCAATAGCTCGAGAATATGCGGATCGGGGACTAGGGGCTTCAAGCTCATTCGACCCAGCGGGGAGAGCAAAGTCAGAACGTGTATTTTGGTCAAGTCTGAGTTGAACTCCTTTCTCCTACCTAACTACACCAATGGTGATATTACCGCTATCAGTCTAACGGTCGACAGCACCCGCCTGACGGTGGCGTCGGTCTATATGCCGTACGACGCCGAAGAACCTCCACCACAAACGGAGGTGAAAGACCTGGTGTCAAATGTCTGATGCTCACCATGTTCAATAGGGGAGCTCCGATATCAATGCCAGGGGCGAGTCTCTGTTTGATTACCTATTAACAACCAACCTGGTAATTTGCAGCGTGGGTAATGAGCCTACTTTTATCACAAAGACCCGCAGGGAGGTCATAGACCTCACTATCTGTAGTGAAGGCGCTAATAAGTAGGTCGGAAAATGGCAGGTTCTTGATGAACATTCATTCTCCGACCACCGTTACATAGAAATGGTTTTACCAGTAGAGGAGCTGGAGGATCTTGCTACTACATTTACATTCTCAAATGCTCTAGGACAGGCTTGTCCAGTGCCAAAACCACGCGGTAAACACAGGCCACATTGGTGGTCCTACGATTTGGACTCGCTCCGCAAATCATGCCGGAAACAATTTAACAAGGCTCAGAATATAAAGCTAAACTAAGGGCTTACAAAAAAGCTCTGAGACAGGCGAAGAGAACCTCGTAGAGAAATGTCGGCACTGGCGTCGAAAAGATTGTGTCGTCGATCTTTTAGACGAGTCCTCTCGAAAAGTCAAACAGCCATCAGCTATTTGCGAAAACCTGACGGATCCTAGACCAGCACGGAAGAGGAAACCCTTGAGCTGCTCTTGAATACACATTTTCCGGGGAGCCTGCATGACGCACCACTAGCACCTGCAGCAAACCTGGCAGTAAATATACCCATCACTGAGGAAAGGGTAAGGTGGGCAGTTAACAGCTTTGAACCGTATAAGGCTGCCGGGCCGGACGGGATTATCCCCGCGCAACTTATAAACACGTTGGAGACATCAGCTAAATGGCTGGTATTTCTCTTCACAGCCTGCCTGGCTCGCAACCACATTCCGGGCTCCTGAAGAAGCGCCACGGTAGTGTTTATCCCTAAGGCTGGGAAGGCATCCCACTACGAGCCAAAAGACTACATACCGATCAGTCTCTCGTCCTTTGTACTCAAAACCTTTGAGAGGATACTAAGCGACTACCTCTCAACGACTATTGATAGCAACCTTATCTCTAGCTGTCAGCATGCATACACCAAGGGTAAATCAACAGAAACCGCTCTGCACAGCCTAGTATCTCTCATTGAGAAATCGCTGTGTGAAAATAGCTTCTTCACTTGGTACGGTTGAGTTATCACGCTATGTCACAGGGTGGTGTTCTTTCCCCGCTTTTATGGAACCTCACAGTCAACTCGTTGCTATGTGACACAAGCTGGGGGGGGGGATGAAGATAGTGGCATACGCAGACGATTTAGCTATTGCATTCAGAGGCAAGTTCCCACAAACTCTGTGTGACCTGATGCAAGTAGCACTGCGAGAAGTTTCGACGTGGTCCTCTCGCTGCGGACTTAGTATCAACCCGGGGAAAGTGGAACTTGTCCTCTTCACCAACCGGTACAAAATACCGCCACTAAGCCTACCAGAACTAGATGGCACGCGCCTGGGCTTGTCGGATAAGGCCAAGATTCTAGGCATAGTTCTGGACAGGAAATTGAATTGGAAGGAGAATGTTCTTCAGCGCCAGAAGAAAGCTTGCATCGCTCTTTACACATGCAAAAGAGTCATTGGCAAAAAATGGGGGCTCAGCCCTAGAGTATGCAGTTGGATCTACAATGCCATCATTCGCCCAATCATGCTGTATGGAGTCGTCGTATGCTGGCCTGCGCTGAGCAAGGCAACAAACCTGAATCTGTTGCGGAAAGTACATAGATCCAATCCTCCAGGTCATTCTGGGCATTTTGCCACTTGATCTGGAAGGGTTTCGGTCAGTGGCGGCATCAGCTCTGCGCCTAAGGGAAACCTCCAGTTGGGGTACGGGTACTATTGGACACTCCTGTATTCTGGAATTTTACAGCTTTCTCCCTCTAAGCACAGATCGTTGTGCGGCCACTACAGTCGGGGATAGCTGTTTCCAAATAAACATTCCCAGCAGAGAAGACTGGAAGAGGACGGATTGGTGTCCCGAAACAAATTGTGATACTTCCATATACACCGACGGCTCGATGTTGGACGGCAGAGTTGGAGGAGGGGTTTATTCAAGGGATTTGGACCTTGAGCTCTCCTTCAGACTACCTGATCTTTGTAGTGTCTTCCAGGCGGAAGTCTCGGCAATCCTGGACGCCTCGGCCTGGTTAAGCAAACGTGTTATCGGAGAAGATATCGCTATTTTCAGCGATAGCCAAGCGGCCATCTAATCCCTTGGCTCATACACGTTCAACTCTGAACTGACCCTCAGCTGTCGTCGATCTCTTCAGGAGATGGCCCAACATAACCGCGTAAACCCCTTATGGGTCCCAGGACATAGGGACATTGAGGGAAACTGTAAGGCACACGAGCTTGCCAGGCAGGGCACGACCAAGCAGATTCTTCAGGATAAAGAGCGCTTAGGTATGCCGTTTGGCACGTGCAAACTAATGCTGAAGGAGCACACTGCGTCAAGCCAACGAAAGATGGCTGCAATCCCCAGGGTGCCGGATATCAAAACAAACCTAGCCAAAATGGGATCTTAAAAGGTCTAGACGCATTTATGCCCTAACTAGGATGGAAATCTCCATATTGATAGGGGTATTAACCGGTCACTGTCTCATTGGTAGGCATGCAGAAAGGCTAGGTGTGCCCTACCAACGATGCTGCAGGAGTTGCAAGGGTGATGAGGAGGAGGAAACAGTGGAGCACCTCATCTGCAACTGTCCGGCTTTAAGCGCCGTGAGAACGCGTTTTTTGGGAGTTCCCGTCCTGTATAGCTTAAGCCAGATCGCGGAACTGGTCATAAAGGACTTGATGGCCTTCATAAAGTCATCTAAGTGGTTCGAGGAGGAGTGACGGTGTCGGTTTAGGAGTGTCAGTCCCGGGATTCGGCTAGGTGGAAAATCCCAACAACTCAGGGATTTTCCATATGGCTGGGTCGCGGGACTGACTTTCCTTGTTGTGGTTGTATCACAACGGGCCTTTCAAAACTGGCCTAGGTGTGCATCTGCGGCAGCCACTTGAACCTAACCGAACCTACACATATTCAGGTGTATAATTAATAACGTATTGCTTATGCATAAATATACATTAAGGCGCCTCGCCAAAAAAAGTTGCAGTGTTTCCACCGGAATTTTAAAATTCACTCTTTTCTAAGGACTCTTCCAAAATATTTCGAAAAAATATTAAGATTTACTGGAGCTAAACCGCGTTAAAAAAACGCTAAAAATATCCTTTTTTATGTATAAAAAGAGTATGAAACTATATTTTTTAATAAAAAGCACCTGAGATGATGAATTAGCTGGAGTACAAAAGGTAAGCATAAAAAAGTTTGAAAATTTGGTAACTGTGTGCTAATATTCGCAATGTGAAAAAATTGGACCAAAAAGGGTTAAATTTTCAAATGATACCCTAATCGTCCAAATACGTCAATAATTGGCTGAGTTATTAAAGTTTTCCACAAACCTACCCCTCGAAATATGACCAAAAACAGCATCATACATCTCAATATTTGGATTGCGTTTATAAAATTTTCAAACTTTTTTATGCTTACCTTTTGTACTCCAGCTAATTCATCATCTCAGGTGCTTTTTATTAAAAAATATATTTTCATACTCTTTTTATACATAAAAAAGGATATTTTTAGCGTTTTTTAACGCGGTTTAGCTCCAGTAAATCTTAATATTTTTTCGAAATATTTTGACCAAGGTCTTAGAATACATTGAAGTTTATAATTCCGATGGAAACAGGGTGTCCATTTTTTTTGTATGGAGCGTGAGGCGCCTTAATATACATATGTAAATCTACTGAATAAATAAGCACTTGAATTGGGAGTTATTTCATTTTTCTTGGGACTTATTTCATTTGGGAGTTATTTCATTTTTTTGGAAACTGGGGCCTCATTATGAAATAACTACCAAATATTGGGACTTATTTCATTTCCTTCTTTGGGAGTTGTTTCATTTCTAAAAGTTGGGACTTATTTCATTTTTTGGTGGGATTTATTTCATTGGGACTTATTTCATTTGGGATTTATTTATGCTCAAGTTAACTCCCAAAAGCGGAGTTAATTCGGAATTTGAACTAATGTATCAGATAATGTAGCAGACATCTGGCTTTTGAGACTGATATCGTCGCCCGGCGCGCAATACAGCGTAACATTTTGAAAAATACGCGGTATTGCATTGTTTATTTCATAGAAAACAGCTTCCATTAAATTTATTTTATTTATTTATTTGGGTTTTTGTTGATAAAAAACGGGGTAATTTTAACGTAAATATATTAAGACCGATGTGTCCTAGTCAGGGTAACGAAATCGAGATTTTGGAAGTTTTGGTATATACGCCGTATTACTTTTGCAAATATGTATTCGGTTTTGCGCGCCGAGCGACGATATGTCAAAATGTTTGTCTTGAGACATATAAAAAAAACTAATGGCGGCGATATACCAACAGGTTATCATAACCTCTAACGAGATTTTTAGCCGAGCTTCTCTTTCCAACTTGTGGTGTGTTGCTTTTGAGTTTTCCTACAAGTTGGCGGGACCTACAGTTTTTTGCCGACTCCGAACGGCACTTGCAAAGCAAATGAATTTTTTGCTGAGAAGCTTCTCATGGCAGAAATACACCCGGAGAGTTTGCCAAACTACTGCCGAGGGGCGACCCCGTTTAGAAAAATTGTTTTTCTAATTAATTTTTGATGTTACTTTGCCGGGTATCGAACCTCCACGACTTGGTGTAGAAGGCCGAACACTTAACCGCTACACCACGGCGGCCGCCAGAGACATATGTATTTCCTTAAAATGCCTTTTTTATATCTTTTTCACATAGCTTCGTTGGTTATTGGTCCTTAAATTATCCTTTTCATTTCGGCAAACCAAAGCGCTTTAAAGTTCATGACAAAGCTGCGTTTCAACTGTTTAACTACACTCTTAGAAATTTCTGTGTTATTTTGCTACCTAAAAGGTAGGCTACTTTTTACACACTGAAAAGTTCTACATATAAACTGTTTAAATTTCAACATTTAAAGTGTAAAATAAAAAAAGAGTTTTTATATTGGACTTCACCGAGAAGAGAACGCAGGTCTCTGAACGCTCAAGCAAGATGTCTACCAATAGGTCCTTGAATACTTATCGTACCCTCAGAAAACGAACGTCGTATGTTACAAAACACAGTTTCGAGAAAATAGACTTTAAAGTTTATAGCGGAGCTACACAAAAACTGTGCAGTAGATTTTTCTGAAATTTTAACGAGTTGTAGAGAGTGGTATTTATTATTGTTTCCTATTTTCAAAAGTTTAATATCTTAAAAGTTTTAGAAGATATACGACTTTTCATTCAGAATGCATTTGTCGTATGTTTTTAAAAAATGACTTGCCATTTTCTATAAAAAAGTTCTAATTTGACGTCCATATTTTCTGTCAGACATATTTTACTTAAAAAATATGAGCACAATGAATGTATTTTAAATAAAAGGCATACTTTTTGTCCACAGTCTTTTTATTTAAATTCAAAACTTAACATACTTAAAAAAAACTTAAAACAGCTCCATCTTGCTTGCTCAACGATACACAGCTGACTGAAAGAATTGCGCGCCTTACTGAGGTTAAGCTCGTTCGTTTTCTGAGGCGATGTTATGCTGGCTAGCGTCTGATTACAGATTTGTTCTAAATGCACTTCGCTTTTTGCGTGTTATAAAATTACCTCTTCTGGATGTAATTTTACCATTGCTAATTGTAATTTTTCGAATAAGCGATCAAATCAACTTGTGTATGTAATCTAAATCAAAAATGTTAGTAAAATATGGCTAATTTTACGTTCGAAAGTTGTAAATTTGGCTAAAAACTTGAATAACTTCATTTACTGTATTAAATATGTCCAAACATTGTTTATTTCAACCAAAAATTGCAACTATTATGGTAGCAATATTAAACGGAGTTTTTAGAAGACCCATGATAAAAGAATCGACACACACCATCTCTTTGTCGATTTCAAAGCTGCTTTTGACAGCGCATGTCTGAATTTGACTTCCCTGCAAAGCTTATACGGCTTTGCCAAATGACGTTGAGCAATACTAACAGCTCCGTCAGAGTCGGGAAGGACCTCTCTGAGCCATTTGAAACCAAACGAGGCTTCAGACAGGGCGGAGATTTAACGATGACTTCGTCTATTTGGGAACCAGCATTAACACCGAAAATAATATCAGTCTAGAAATCCAACGGAGAATCACTCTTGCGAACAAGTGCTACTTTGGACTGAGTAGGCAATTGAGAAGTAAAGTCCTCTCTCGAAGAACAAAGATCACGCTCTATAAGTCTCTCATCATACCTGTCCTGATGTATGGCTCAGATTCATGGACAATGTCAAGAGAAGATGAGATGGCCCTTGGAGTATTTGAGAGAAAAGTTTTTCGGAAGATTTATGGTCCTTCCCGTGATGCCGACGGCGAGTATCGAAGGAGATTTAACGATGAGCTGTACGAGCTTTACGCAGATCTGACCATAGTCCAGCGAATTAAAGCCCAAAGGCTCCGCTGGCTGGGTCACGTCATGCGAATGGACAAAGAAGCTCCAGCCCAGAAGGTTTTCCAATCGTCACCCGAATTCGGCAGCAGAGGAAGGGGGAGGCCTCGACTGAGATGGAAACAACAGATGGAGGATGACTTGAACTCCCTTGGGGTTTCCAATTGGCGTCAGTTATCGCTAAAAAGGAATGACTGGCGTGCTTTGATAGGCGACGGCCAAAATCGCTTAGGCGGTTAAGCGCCAATAAATGATGATTTTAGAGTGTAAGTTTATATACAAGAAAACAGCTCCAATATTTATTTGTTTCGGCTTCGGTTTTCAAATAAAAACTTTCGATGGCTTCAGTCAACTATTGCCTAGCTTATACGTGCATAAAACCAAATTATTGCAAAACGAATTTCTTACGACACATTTCAAAATCCCACGTTTCAATGCCCACTAAAACAAGTAATGCCACAGTATGTATCCCGAACGTCTGTTCACAATATAACCTAGCCATCGCATTATCTGCAATTCTCGTTCGCTCCAGGTTTTTCTTAAATATTTCCAAATTTTCTTTGACAAACAAAAATGAAAGAAACTGCTATGTTGTGAGCAGACGAAACGTTCGTCTGATCTCTCGTTCGCAATAAATAATGAGGCCATAAGAAAAATTCAAAAACCTTTCGAACCAGTTCCGGCTTCTAAAACAGCTTCGGTTTCGTTATTTTTCAGATCAAAATAACGGTTTCGGTTTTGGAAAATTAATCGGTTACGGTTACGATTTCGGTTTTGAAAAATTAATCGCTTTCAATCTGTTACGGTTTCGGTTTCAATTTTAGTCCTTGATTAAAATATCAATATTTCTATATCTACACAGAGCCAACAATGCCTAATAAAATAGAACAACATTCATATGATATCTCTATAGATTTTCTTCAAGAAGAAGTTCTTTTTAAATTTGAAGAGAAAATCTTATTAATGTTTACAAAGGGAAATCTTGCAAAAAACAAACCGATTCCTTAGGGTTCCTAACAAGAAGATTTGACTTATTAACTGATTTCCGCATAATTGTATGTATTAAAAAGATGATCTTAGGGTTCCTAACAAGAAGAATTGACTTATTAATAGATTTGTTTACTGACCAAAAAAAAGTTCAGAGCAGGTTAGAGCAGAGCAGAGCAGGGCAGCTGTCAAAATAGAAATAGAGCAACTTAGAGCAACTCAGAGCAGAAATGCCATGAAACACTTGAATCTCGATAGTTTCTTTTTATTTGGTTTTTTTATTTAAATATTCAAAATTAATGCAAATTCACGTTTACAAACACATTGATTTTCTTGCAAGCTAATTTTTTTGAAGTTTTCAAAAATTTACTTTTTCCTGACTGACAATTGCTTCTCTGCTCTAACTTACTCCATAAAAAAAGCTAGAGCAGAAATTTGTGATCTGGATTACTCTAGTTTTGTTTTGAGCGTACTCATGAAACAAAAGATAGAGCAACCTAGAGCAAGAAAAGTGTTCGTTAAACACAATTTTGTGAAATATCTCAATCTGGCGTAAGCTAGAGCAGCCCAATAAACAAACCTAATGTTTTCAAAGAGAAATCTTGCAGCAAACGAATTGATTTCTTAGGGTTCCTAACAAGAAGATTTGACTTATTAATGTCTTCAAAGAGAAATCTTGCAGAAAATGAATTGATTTCTTAGGGTTCTTTTTAATAAGATGATCTTAGGGTTCCTAACAAGAAGATATGACTTATTAACTGATTTCCGCATAATTGTATGTGTTAATAAGATGATCTTAGGGTTCCTAACAAGAAGATTTGACTTATTAATGTTTTCAAAGGGAAATCTTGCAGAAAATGAATTGATTTCTTAGGGCTCCTAACAAGAAGATTCGACTTATTAAAGTTTTCAAAATGAAATCACATATTTTTGAAACTTTGGTGGACTTTTGACCGTTTGTGAATAATTTTTCTTAAATTATTCTATGTTTTTATTATTAGTGAACAAGACGGAAAAGTAACAACAATTACAAGCTACCATGATTACGTAATTTCGGCCTTGCTCAAGGGCACTTATCAAATGGCTTTGTGTTTAGAAATTTTTCATCACCTTTTGTTGGTCATCGAACCAAGAACCAAGGGGATTAGGAATTTCTAAGCCCGCAGTGTGTACCTCTTACACCAAGCTGCGTTGAGATTATTGCTAGCTTATATCCATCATGTTCACTTAGTATGTATTCATTTTATTTTGTTTGTTTGTTTTTATACTACCTTATCGACAACTAGAGCGACATCAATCGATCGCCATTTATACTAGCAGTGTCAAGGATTTTAGTGCACCCCGTGATCATTTTACTGACAGCTGCAGCTTATTTTCACAGGGTGGCTTTTTTCGCTGTGTCCTGCGATTAATATGTATGTATGTTATGAGTTTGTGGTCATTAATTTGAGAATCTTTGAAACTTTGGTGGACTTTTGACCGTTTGTGAATCATTTTTCTTAAATTATTCTATGTTTTTATTATTATATCACATATTATTGAGAAGATCTTCTAATTAATATTTCAAATAAAAATTATATTTCAGAGTTCTTATATTGTCTTCGAGAACTTCAGATTATCAGTTACAAAACTGTGCAGTAGATTTTTCTGAAATTTTAACGAGTTGTAGAGAGTGGTATTTATTATTGTTTCCTATTTTCAAAAGTTTAATATCTTAAAAGTTTTAGAAGATATACGACTTTTCATTCAGAATGCATTTGTCGTATGTTTTTAAAAAATGACTTGCCATTTTCTATAAAAAAGTTCTAATTTGACGTCCATATTTTCTGTCAGACATATTTTACTTAAAAAATATGAGCACAATGAATGTATTTTAAATAAAAGGCATACTTTTTGTCCACAGTCTTTTTATTTAAATTCAAAACTTAACATACTTAAAAAAAACTTAAAACAGCTCCATCTTGCTTGCTCAACGATACACAGCTGACTGAAAGAATTGCGCGCCTTACTGAGGTTAAGCTCGTTCGTTTTCTGAGGCGATGTTATGCTGGCTAGCGTCTGATTACAGATTTGTTCTAAATGCACTTCGCTTTTTGCGTGTTATAAAATTACCTCTTCTGGATGTAATTTTACCATTGCTAATTGTAATTTTTCGAATAAGCGATCAAATCAACTTGTGTATGTAATCTAAATCAAAAATGTTAGTAAAATATGGCTAATTTTACGTTCGAAAGTTGTAAATTTGGCTAAAAACCTGAATAACTTCATTTACTGTATTAAATATGTCCAAACATTGTTTATTTCAACCAAAAATTGCAACTATTATGGTAGCAATATTAAACGGAGTTTTTAGAAGACCCATGATAAAAGAATCGACACACACCATCTCTTTGTCGATTTCAAAGCTGCTTTTGACAGCGCAAAAAGGAGTTGCCTGTATGCCGCCATGTCTGAATTTGACTTCCCTGCAAAGCTTATACGGCTTTGCCAAATGACGTTGAGCAATACTAACAGCTCCGTCAGAGTCGGGAAGGACCTCTCTGAGCCATTTGAAACCAAACGAGGCTTCAGACAGGACGACTCCCTTTCGTGCGATTACTTCAACCTGATGCTGGAGAAGATAATTCGAGCAGCAGAGCTAAACCGCAATGGTACAATCTATTACAAGAGCGTGCAATTGCTGGCGTATGCCGATGATATTGATATCATTGGCCTTAACAACCGCGCCGTAAGCGCTGCCTTCTCTGGACTGGATAAGGAAGCGAAAAAAGTGGGTCTTGCGGTCAACGAGGACAAGACGAAGTATTTGCTGTCATCAAAGAAAGAAACGGCGCACCTGCGCCTTGGCAGCCACGTCACTGTTGAAAATTACAAATTTGAAACTGTGAGGGACTTCGTCTATTTGGGAACCAGCATTAACACCGAAAATAATATCAGTCTAGAAATCCAACGGAGAATCACTCTTGCGAACAAGTGCTACTTTGGACTGAGTAGGCAATTGAGAAGTAAAGTCCTCTCTCGAAGAACAAAGATCACGCTCTATAAGTCTCTCATCATACCTGTCCTGATGTATGGCTCAGATTCATGGACAATGTCAAGAGAAGATGAGATGGCCCTTGGAGTATTTGAGAGAAAAGTTCTCCGGAAGATTTATGGTCCTTCCCGTGATGCCGACGGCGAGTATCGAAGGAGATTTAACGATGAGCTGTACGAGCTTTACGCAGATCTGACCATAGTCCAGCGAATTAAAGCCCAAAGGCTCCGCTGGCTGGGTCACGTCATGCGAATGGACAAAGAAGCTCCAGCCCAGAAGGTTTTCCAATCGTCACCCGAATTCGGCAGCAGAGGAAGGGGGAGGCCTCGACTGAGATGGAAACAACAGATGGAGGATGACTTGAACTCCCTTGGGGTTTCCAATTGGCGTCAGTTATCGCTAAAAAGGAATGACTGGCGTGCTTTGATAGGCGACGGCCAAAATCGCTTAGGCGGTTAAGCGCCAATAAATGATGATTTTAGAGTGTAAGTTTATATACAAGAAAACAGCTCCAATATTTATTTGTTTCGGCTTCGGTTTTCAAATAAAAACTTTCGATGGCTTCAGTCAACTATTGCCTAGCTTATACGTGCATAAAACCAAATTATTGCAAAACGAATTTCTTACGACACATTTCAAAATCCCACGTTTCAATGCCCACTAAAACAAGTAATGCCACAGTATGTATCCCGAACGTCTGTTCACAATATAACCTAGCCATCGCATTATCTGCAATTCTCGTTCGCTCCAGGTTTTTCTTAAATATTTCCAAATTTTCTTTGACAAACAAAAATGAAAGAAACTGCTATGTTGTGAGCAGACGAAACGTTCGTCTGATCTCTCGTTCGCAATAAATAATGAGGCCATAAGAAAAATTCAAAAACCTTTCGAACCAGTTCCGGCTTCTAAAACAGCTTCGGTTTCGTTATTTTTCAGATCAAAATAACGGTTTCGGTTTTGGAAAATTAATCGGTTACGGTTACGATTTCGGTTTTGAAAAATTAATCGCTTTCAATCTGTTACGGTTTCGGTTTCAATTTTAGTCCTTGATTAAAATATCAATATTTCTATATCTACACAGAGCCAACAATGCCTAATAAAATAGAACAACATTCATATGATATCTCTATAGATTTTCTTCAAGAAGAAGTTCTTTTTAAATTTGAAGAGAAAATCTTATTAATGTTTACAAAGGGAAATCTTGCAAAAAACAAACCGATTCCTTAGGGTTCCTAACAAGAAGATTTGACTTATTAACTGATTTCCGCATAATTGTATGTATTAAAAAGATGATCTTAGGGTTCCTAACAAGAAGAATTGACTTATTAATAGATTTGTTTACTGACCAAAAAAAAGTTCAGAGCAGGTTAGAGCAGAGCAGAGCAGGGCAGCTGTCAAAATAGAAATAGAGCAACTTAGAGCAACTCAGAGCAGAAATGCCATGAAACACTTGAATCTCGATAGTTTCTTTTTATTTGGTTTTTTTATTTAAATATTCAAAATTAATGCAAATTCACGTTTACAAACACATTGATTTTCTTGCAAGCTAATTTTTTTGAAGTTTTCAAAAATTTACTTTTTCCTGACTGACAATTGCTTCTCTGCTCTAACTTACTCCATAAAAAAAGCTAGAGCAGAAATTTGTGATCTGGATTACTCTAGTTTTGTTTTGAGCGTACTCATGAAACAAAAGATAGAGCAACCTAGAGCAAGAAAAGTGTTCGTTAAACACAATTTTGTGAAATATCTCAATCTGGCGTAAGCTAGAGCAGCCCAATAAACAAACCTAATGTTTTCAAAGAGAAATCTTGCAGCAAACGAATTGATTTCTTAGGGTTCCTAACAAGAAGATTTGACTTATTAATGTCTTCAAAGAGAAATCTTGCAGAAAATGAATTGATTTCTTAGGGTTCTTTTTAATAAGATGATCTTAGGGTTCCTAACAAGAAGATATGACTTATTAACTGATTTCCGCATAATTGTATGTGTTAATAAGATGATCTTAGGGTTCCTAACAAGAAGATTTGACTTATTAATGTTTTCAAAGGGAAATCTTGCAGAAAATGAATTGATTTCTTAGGGCTCCTAACAAGAAGATTCGACTTATTAAAGTTTTCAAAATGAAATCACATATTTTTGAAACTTTGGTGGACTTTTGACCGTTTGTGAATAATTTTTCTTAAATTATTCTATGTTTTTATTATTAGTGAACAAGACGGAAAAGTAACAACAATTACAAGCTACCATGATTACGTAATTTCGGCCTTGCTCAAGGGCACTTATCAAATGGCTTTGTGTTTAGAAATTTTTCATCACCTTTTGTTGGTCATCGAACCAAGAACCAAGGGGATTAGGAATTTCTAAGCCCGCAGTGTGTACCTCTTACACCAAGCTGCGTTGAGATTATTGCTAGCTTATATCCATCATGTTCACTTAGTATGTATTCATTTTATTTTGTTTGTTTGTTTTTATACTACCTTATCGACAACTAGAGCGACATCAATCGATCGCCATTTATACTAGCAGTGTCAAGGATTTTAGTGCACCCCGTGATCATTTTACTGACAGCTGCAGCTTATTTTCACAGGGTGGCTTTTTTCGCTGTGTCCTGCGATTAATATGTATGTATGTTATGAGTTTGTGGTCATTAATTTGAGAATCTTTGAAACTTTGGTGGACTTTTGACCGTTTGTGAATCATTTTTCTTAAATTATTCTATGTTTTTATTATTATATCACATATTATTGAGAAGATCTTCTAATTAATATTTCAAATAAAAATTATATTTCAGAGTTCTTATATTGTCTTCGAGAACTTCAGATTATCAGTTACAAAACTGTGCAGTAGATTTTTCTGAAATTTTAACGAGTTGTAGAGAGTGGTATTTATTATTGTTTCCTATTTTCAAAAGTTTAATATCTTAAAAGTTTTAGAAGATATACGACTTTTCATTCAGAATGCATTTGTCGTATGTTTTTAAAAAATGACTTGCCATTTTCTATAAAAAAGTTCTAATTTGACGTCCATATTTTCTGTCAGACATATTTTACTTAAAAAATATGAGCACAATGAATGTATTTTAAATAAAAGGCATACTTTTTGTCCACAGTCTTTTTATTTAAATTCAAAACTTAACATACTTAAAAAAAACTTAAAACAGCTCCATCTTGCTTGCTCAACGATACACAGCTGACTGAAAGAATTGCGCGCCTTACTGAGGTTAAGCTCGTTCGTTTTCTGAGGCGATGTTATGCTGGCTAGCGTCTGATTACAGATTTGTTCTAAATGCACTTCGCTTTTTGCGTGTTATAAAATTACCTCTTCTGGATGTAATTTTACCATTGCTAATTGTAATTTTTCGAATAAGCGATCAAATCAACTTGTGTATGTAATCTAAATCAAAAATGTTAGTAAAATATGGCTAATTTTACGTTCGAAAGTTGTAAATTTGGCTAAAAACCTGAATAACTTCATTTACTGTATTAAATATGTCCAAACATTGTTTATTTCAACCAAAAATTGCAACTATTATGGTAGCAATATTAAACGGAGTTTTTAGAAGACCCATGATAAAAGAATCGACACACACCATCTCTTTGTCGATTTCAAAGCTGCTTTTGACAGCGCAAAAAGGAGTTGCCTGTATGCCGCCATGTCTGAATTTGACTTCCCTGCAAAGCTTATACGGCTTTGCCAAATGACGTTGAGCAATACTAACAGCTCCGTCAGAGTCGGGAAGGACCTCTCTGAGCCATTTGAAACCAAACGAGGCTTCAGACAGGACGACTCCCTTTCGTGCGATTACTTCAACCTGATGCTGGAGAAGATAATTCGAGCAGCAGAGCTAAACCGCAATGGTACAATCTATTACAAGAGCGTGCAATTGCTGGCGTATGCCGATGATATTGATATCATTGGCCTTAACAACCGCGCCGTAAGCGCTGCCTTCTCTGGACTGGATAAGGAAGCGAAAAAAGTGGGTCTTGCGGTCAACGAGGACAAGACGAAGTATTTGCTGTCATCAAAGAAAGAAACGGCGCACCTGCGCCTTGGCAGCCACGTCACTGTTGAAAATTACAAATTTGAAACTGTGAGGGACTTCGTCTATTTGGGAACCAGCATTAACACCGAAAATAATATCAGTCTAGAAATCCAACGGAGAATCACTCTTGCGAACAAGTGCTACTTTGGACTGAGTAGGCAATTGAGAAGTAAAGTCCTCTCTCGAAGAACAAAGATCACGCTCTATAAGTCTCTCATCATACCTGTCCTGATGTATGGCTCAGATTCATGGACAATGTCAAGAGAAGATGAGATGGCCCTTGGAGTATTTGAGAGAAAAGTTCTCCGGAAGATTTATGGTCCTTCCCGTGATGCCGACGGCGAGTATCGAAGGAGATTTAACGATGAGCTGTACGAGCTTTACGCAGATCTGACCATAGTCCAGCGAATTAAAGCCCAAAGGCTCCGCTGGCTGGGTCACGTCATGCGAATGGACAAAGAAGCTCCAGCCCAGAAGGTTTTCCAATCGTCACCCGAATTCGGCAGCAGAGGAAGGGGGAGGCCTCGACTGAGATGGAAACAACAGGTGGAGGATGACTTGAACTCCCTTGGGGTTTCCAATTGGCGTCAGTTATCGCTAAAAAGGAATGACTGGCGTGCTTTGATAGGCGACGGCCAAAATCGCTTAGGCGGTTAAGCGCCAATAAATGATGATTTTAGAGTGTAAGTTTATATACAAGAAAACAGCTCCAATATTTATTTGTTCCGGCTTCGGTTTTCAAATAAAAACTTTCGATGGCTTCAGTCAACTATTGCCTACCCTGCTAGACAGTGCTATGACATTCAGTCAGCTTTGTAATGCTGCCTTTTAAAAAGTGATAGAAAGTCCTGAAGTAATTATCAGCTGTTTTATATTTACATCACGATTTCCCATCACGTTCTCAAAAGAAACATTCCAAAGCTGACTGAATGTCATAGCGCTGTCTAGCAGGGTAGCTTATACGTACATAAAACCAAATTATTGCAAAACGAATTTCTTACGACACATTTCAAAATCCCACATTTCAATGCCCACTAAAAGAAGTAATGCCACAGTATGTATCCCGAACGTCTGTTCACAATATAACCTAGCCATCGCATTATCTGCAATTCTGGTTCGCTCCAGGTTTTTCTTAAATATTTCCAAATTTTCTTTGACAAACAAAAATGAAAGAAACTGCTATATTGTGAGCAGACGAAACGTTCGTCTGATCTCTCGTTCGCAATAAATAATGAGGCCATAAGACGTTAAAAAATTCAAAAACCTTTCGAACCAGTTCCGGCTTCTAAAACAGCTTCGGTTTCGTTATTTTTCAGATCAAAATAACGGTTTCGGTTTTGGAAAATTAATCGGTTACGGTTACGATTTCGGTTTTGAAAAATTAATCGCTTTCAATCTGTTACGGTTTCGGTTTCAATTTTAGTCCTTGATTAAAATATCAATATTTCTATATCTACACAGAGCCAACAATGCCTAATAAAATAGAACAACAGTCATATGATATCTCTATAGATTTTCTTCAAGAAGAAGTTCTTTTTAAATTTGAAGAGAAAATCTTATTAATGTTTACAAAGGGAAATCTTGCAAAAAACAAACCGATTCCTTAGGGTTCCTAACAAGAAGATTTGACTTATTAACTGATTTCCGCATAATTGTATGTATTAAAAAGATGATCTTAGGGTTCCTAACAAGAAGATTTGACTTATTAATGTTTTCAAAGAGAAATCTTGCAGCAAACGAATTGATTTCTTAGGGTTCCTAACAAGAAGATTTGACTTATTAATGTCTTCAAAGAGAAATCTTGCAGAAAATGAATTGATTTCTTAGGGTTCTTTAAGATGATCTTAGGGTTCCTAGCAAGAAGATATGACTTATTAACTGATTTCCGCATAATTGTATGTGTTAATAAGATGATCTTAGGGTTCCTAACAAGAAGATTTGACTTATTAATGTTTTCAAAGGGAAATCTTGCAGAAAATGAATTGATTTCTTAGGGCTCCTAACAAGAAGATTCGACTTATTAAAGTTTTCAAAATGAAATCACATATTATTGAGAAGATCTTCTTCTTAATATTTCAAATAAAAATTATATTTCAGAGTTCTTATATTGTCTTCGAGAACTTCAGATTATCAGTTACAAAACTGTGCAGTAGATTTTTCTGAAATTTTAACGAGTTGTAGAGAATGGTATTTATTATTGTTTCCTATTTTCAAAAGTTTAATATCTTAAAAGTTTTAGAAGATATACGACTTTTCATTCAGACTGTGTGAATGACTTGTCATTTTTTATAAAAAAGTTCTAATTTGACGTCCATATTTTATGTCAGACATATTTTACTTAAAAAATATGAGCACGATGAATGTATTTTAAATAAAAGGCATACTTTTTGTCCACAGTCTTTTTATTTAAATTCAAAACTTAACATACTTAAAAAAAATTTAAAACAGCTCCATCTTGCTTGCTCAACGATACACAGCTGACTGAAAGAATTGCGCGCCTTACTGAGGTTAAGCTCGTTCGTTTTCTGAGGCGATGTTATGCTGGCTAGCGTCTGATTACAGATTTGTTCTAAATGCACTTCGCTTTTTGCGTGTTATAAAATTACCTCTTCTGGATGTAATTTTACCATTGCTAATTGTAATTTTTCGAATAAGCGATCAAATCAACTTGTGTATGTAATCTAAATCAAAAATGTTAGTAAACAAGTAAGGAAGTCTAAGTTCGGGTGAAACCGAACATTACATACCCAGCTGTGCACATAAAGTGGGCGTGATCGTTCACCGATTTTTTTTATTTTCTGTGGTAGTACTCTACATAAACATAACATGCCTGGTACCTAGTTTCGTAAATCTATCTCACACCGTTCTGAAGTTGTTAGCAGTAGAATTTAAAAATTGCTTGACTCATAAGTGGGCGGTGCCACGCCTACTTTCCAAAATTTTGAAAAAATTATGTAAAGAATATGAAAGTTGATGTATGTACCAAATTATATTATTATAGCGAAATCAGTTAATTAGATATGGACTTTTCAATATTTCCACCTCCTTTCAATATAACTTTTATGAAAAAGTAGGCGTGGTCGCGAAGCGATTTCGTTTATTTTCTATAGCTGAATTTACCACAACGATAGTATGTCCTCTACGAAATTTCGTTATACTAGCATAAACTGTTCTGAAGTTATTAAGAGTCAAAATTTTAAAATTTCTTAAAATATACGTGGGCGGTACCACGCCCCCTTTTCAAAATTTTTTATAAAATCGGCCTTAGAACATCTAAATCAATACATATTGCAAATTTTATCATTGTAGCTGCTTCTAATATTGAATTAACCCATTTTATACGTTTTTCGAAATTTTCGATATCGAAAAAGGGGCGTGGTTATGGTCCGATTTTACCCATTTTCAATAGCAATTTATTCTGAACCCAAATAAGTACGCATGCCAAATTTGGTGAAGATATCTCATTATTTGCTCAAGTTATCGTGTTAACGGACAGACGGACGGACGGACAGACGGACGGACATGGCTCAATCAACTCATCTCGTCATCCTGATCATTTCGGTATACTTATTGATGGGTCTATCTCTTCTTCTTCTCATATTTACAAACATCGGACCAAAGTTATAATACCATTTCATGTTCATGAAAGGTATAAAAAAACATTTTTTGCACTTTTAATTATTTTTATTTATTTATTTATTTATTGAATAGTCTACAGATTGAAAAAAATCTTACAGACTAATTTTGAAAATATACATAATAACGGAAAAGTAAACAGTAAATGTAAGTAAAGTGCAACCAATTGATTACAGTTTACAAATTAAATCTAGACAAAGCATGATATAAAATATTAGGTAAAAGCATTTGAACTTAGCTTTACTAACATAATAGTTTATAAAGAGTATCAGTATATTATAGGCATAATTAAGATAATTAAGCTCAGTAGGTAGCTGATGCGCGGTGCCTAGAAGGGGGCATTTGAGCCAGGAAGGACTCAGTAGAATAAGCTGAGTAGGGAGCTGATATGTAGTGCCTAGAAGAGGAAATATATTAATACTAATATCGTTACGTATTTAAGACCGTAAGTAGATATTTTTGAATACAAAGCAGCGAGTCGCAGACATCAATATTCTTACAGTGCTTGTTGAAATCGTAACTCAAGATTCGGAGAGGTTCATGCAACTCAAAATTGGTTCTGCATATGTTTAAGTAAATTGGTTGGAAATGTCTGGAGGGTCTAATGGGGACATTAAAGAAAAGTTCGCCAAGCAAGAATGGGCTATCTATTATCCCTTTTGTGAGTTTCACCATAAATAACACTCCAAGCATTTCCCTACGACTTTGCAAAGTAGGAAGCTGTATAAGTTTCAATCGACTACAGTAGGAAGGAAGATTCATAGACGGGTCCCATGGTAAATTTCTTAACGCAAAGAGAAAAAATTGTGTTTGGACCGACTCCAGCTTATCACAATGAATTTGGTACTGTGGGTTCCAGATTATGGAAGCGAATTCCAGTAACGGCCTTACCAAAGAAGTAAAAAGAGCTTTAGTAACATAAGGGTCATTAAATTCTTTAGACCACCGTTTAACGAACGCCAGGGTACCTTTGGCTCTATTCACGCACGATTCGATATGTGATTTAAAGTCCAGTCTAGGATCCATTGTAACGCCCAAGTCAACAAAACTAGTGACTTGTCTAATAGTATAATCATCAATAGAGTACTCATATGATTGGTAGGATTTTCTGGTGAAGCACATATACTTGCACTTAGGTAAGTTCAGTGACATAGCATTCACATTGCACTATTCAACTAGCCTGCACAGATCTGATTGAAGATGTACCCTATCATCTAGTGCACGGATAGGCATAATCAGATTAACATCATCGGCATACATTAAGGGCTTGCAGAACTTGAAAACATTAGGGAGGTCATTAATGAACAAAAGAAAAAGAACTGGACCAAGGTGACTTCCCTGTGGAACGCCAGAAGTCACATCTATAAATTGAGACTTGCAATTATTAAATATAACTTGTTGCTTTCTCTCATTTAAGTAAGACGATATCCATTCGAGAAATAAAGGTGGAACCCCAGCTGGTCAAGTTTGAACAGCAGGATAGAATGAGACACTTATCAAATGCCTTACTAAAATCTGTATATATGACATCCATTTCACAGTTGGCCCTAAGGCTTTGAAAACATGTGTTGTGAACTCGAGCAAGTTTGTCATAGTAGACTTGCCCTTGCGAAACCCGTGTTGTGATAGGTCCAAACCCGAAGAGACTGAGAAGGCTAATTGCTTAGTGACAATAGATTCGAAAAGTTTGGGAATAACACTGAGCTTTGCTATTCCTCTATAGTTCATGATATTTGATCTACCTCCATTTTAATATAAAGGAATTATAAATGACTCCTTCCACTTTTTAGGAAATATTCCTTGCTTCAAAGACGCGTTAAACAAAGACGTTAAAGGTCGACAAAGAAACAACGAAGTCGCTTCTTTTTTCTTTTTGGAGTTACTTTTTCTCTTTGGAACTTTCAAAGGCATAGCCCTTCCACTATATTTTTCATATAAAGCGCTAAAAATGTTGATTTTGTATATTTTTGTATGGGGAGAGGTTTCTGGGGGTTTGCCATTGGCATCGGTGGGTCTGCCCTTCAAAGTTAGTGGAGGTCGGTCATACATTTGGACTCGATTGGGGTACTCTTAATTGGTCAACCTAGGATTTTTCAAACTTTGAGGCTCAAAGTCAAAACCACAAAGTCGGGTCATCAGAGTTCGTTTAAGAGGTATGCTTCCTTCGGCAAAGTATCTTAGTTTTATCACTAAAATACGATTTTCCTTGTTACTTGGGTGACTTTGAAATCGACCCGCCTTATACACACAGTAATCCCCTGTAGGGCGCTTTAGATCAGAATATTACATTTTGGATTACACTGCATAACTTGCAAAATAAATTGGTATAGTTAAGTAGTGAATGCCTTACGATTATACATACCCAAAAAAATAATTCACTCAAAACAGGAAAAACCGAAAAGTTTTGCAAAAAATTCAACTTTTAGCGTGAAGAACATGTCATAGGTTTTCAAATGAACAAAACTCTATATACATATATTTCGAAAGTGCCATAATTTCTCCAACCCAAACCGTTAAGTAATTTGAAATCAGATGAAAATTAGATTTTTAATAAATTTTTGTTTTACGAAGACACTGAAAAAACTTTTTCTTTACCTTAAAATCAGATTTTGGGGGTGTGACAATTCTTTTGAAGGGTGTTTCGTGTATAATTCGACCAGATGAACAATCTCTACTAGGTCGCAGAGGTTCTCCACGTACCTAGGTCTGAACTATAGACACGGCTTCTGAACCCATACTTCAACCGGTAAAATAAGAGTTTACAGAACAAAATCTGAGCTTATTTTCATCCTTTCGGAGTGGGCTTAGGCTGGGGTGAGTTAGGGAACCTTCCTTTTGGTAGGGACAAAGGTCTAGCAGGGACATGACGGCGTACAGCTTCCGAATCCACACTTCAACCTGTAAAATAAGAGTTTACAGAACAAAGCTCAGATAGCTTTCGGAGAGGGCTTAGGCTGGGGTGAGTTTGAGAACCATCCTCTTGGTAGGGATAAAGGTCTAGCATGGGCATGGCGGCGTACGCTTTAAAGCGCCTGATAGACCCCGCTTCTCGGACAATTGCAGGATCTCCGCTAATTTTCGTCGTCGCGGTTTTGATG